>RJWH01007138.1:16222-44418 GCA_004363575.1 Solenodon paradoxus | reverse complement strand
GCGGCGAGTGTGCCTGGGGGGCGGTGTGACCAGGGGGTGGCGAGTGTGCCCGGGGGCTGCGTGAGTGCGTGTCCGGGAGCAGGGGCACACACGTGCGGGCCCCTCAGCTGTGTGTGGCCGGGCGGGTGAGCGTGGTGGGACCAGACGGAGGGCTCTGTCCCTGTCCCACTTGCGCCCCTGCGTCCGCCCAGAGCCATGGAGGAGGCAGAGAAGGCCGCCACCGCCCACCTGGACTCCAGCGCGTGCCCGGCCCCAGGTGAGGCCCCGCGGCGCCCCGCTGCCCCGGTCCCGACGGCCAGTCCGTGTCTGTCTGTCTGCCCAGCAGACTGGGCGCACCTGAGTCCGACCGTCTGTTCGAGCCCACGTGGGTGCTCGAGGCGCGTGCTGAGCGAGCGTGTGAGCGTGAGCGAGTGCTGCCCGACGCCGCACCCAGTGCCGGAGCGCCGGGCCCACCCCTTGGCTCTCCTGGCAGACCCCGACTTCCGGGGGGAGGACCCTGAGAGCCAGGACGCCGAGACCGAGCGCTTCCTGTCCAGTGGCCCCACTGGGCGCCGGGTCTCCTTCAACGAGGCCGCCCTGTTCGAGCAGAGCCGGAAAGCACAGGACAAGGGCCGCCGGTAAGAGGGGTCGGGCGGCGACCTCTGTCTACCCAGAGGCCCCCTCCCTCTGTGCCAGCTTGGAGCCTGGCCGCTGCCTTGATGGAACCAGCAGCTGCCGAGTGCCCACAGAAAGGACGGTGGGGCCAGAGGGGTGGCAGGTGCGCGTGGGGACCAGCCTGTGCCGGGTGGGGCAGACAGGGCGTCGCGCTGATGGCGGGTATGCCGGGGGCAGGTACACCCTGACGGAAGGCGACTTTCACCACCTGAAGAACGCCCGCCTCACCCACCTGCACCTGCCGCCTCTCAAGATCGTCACCATCCACGAGTGCGACTCAGGCGAGGCCAGTGCCACCACCATGCCACACCCTGCAATGACTCCCAAGGGCAGCCTGGCCATATTCCAGGTGAGTGGGGGGTTGTAGCCCCTCAGGCTGGTGGGCACCACCCCTCCCCAGGTGGCACCTTCTGGAAGGGCTGACCCCTCACCTCAGAACAGGGAGGGGGCCTGGTAGGGGTGCACTGGGAGACGGGCCTGCTGCCTGCACCCACCCATGCTCTTTGACCTGTCACTGCTTCCTCCCCCACCCTGGCTCTGTCCCACAGCCCCCGGGGAAGGCCCTCACCGGCCGCTCCGTGGGCCCCAGCTCCGCCCTGCCAGGTGACCCCTTCAACTCAGCCATGGGCACTGCTGACTTCGAGATCAGTCCCTCCGCGTCCAGCGATTCTGGGGAAGGCGACTCGGTGAGGGCCCCACGTGTCCCCCTCTCCTCCCTGCCCCGCTCCAGGACAAGGTCAGCCTGTGGCCTCCCACCCACCTCAAAGCAGAGGGAGTCCTCCCTTGGTGACCCTGGGGCCAGGCTGGGTGGGAGAGCCAGCCAACCGGTGCCTGGGCTTAGCACCCCGTGCGTGGGGCGATAGTAGGGGTACCTGGAGGAGTCAGCCACCTGAGAGCTTTCCTCTCCCCTCCCAGCCGGACGCGGGCTCCAGGAGCGCCAAACCTGGTGGGCCAGGGGCACCTGGGTCCAGAGAGGTGGGCCCCTCCTCTGGGGGGCCTGTCCTGAAGTTCTTCACGCGTCTGCGGCGCCATGCCAGCCTGGACGGGGCCAGCCCCTACTTCAAGGTCAAGAAGTGGAAACTGGAACCCAGCCAGCGGGCATCCAGCCTGGACACAAGAGGTGAGCCGGAGGTTCCCAGCAGCTTTTTGGACCTGGCGCGCGTGCGCGTGCGCGCGGGGGGGGGGGGGGGGGGGGGGGGGGGGGGGGGGGGGGGGGGGGGGGGGGGGGGGGGGGGGGGGGGGGGAGTGTGGCGGAGGATGGCACCAAGTGGGCGGGGAACGCACAGGTAGCAGTGGCCAGTAAAGCTTTGCTCAAAGAACTGGGGAGCAGGGGGAGGACAGCACAAGGATTTGTCCGCTCGTCCTGGGTACCGGGCTTCCTGGCCCTGCGTGGAGGGAGAAGGGGCTGCTGGGCTTCCCTGGAGGCATCAGTAGGGTGTGAACCCCTTGGTGGGGCCTGTCTCCAGGTTGCATAGGGGAGGGTGGGCCTGCCCACTGCCTGTGATTCCTGGGGGCGATTATAGTCAAGTGTGTGTGCCCGAGCACTCAGAACCAGTTTGATGGGTGTCTATCCTCCCCACCCTGAGGCCTTCCCACCCCTGCTTCTCCCAGGCCACCCCGGTGGGAGGGTCCCGGCGCACCCTGGGTGGGGGTGGAGCCTTTCCGCGCAGACCACGCCCCTCCACGCCCCCTCTCCCACACTTTCCGGGCCCCTGTTTCTGGGCCGCCCTTGCTACCGGGTGCTAGCTACCGGGCCTTGCCCCATGCCCACCTGTCGGCCCGGGCTCGGCAGCTGACCACCGGCCTCCACGCAGGCTCGCCCAAGCGCCACCACTTCCAGCGTCAGCGGGCCGCCAGCGAGAGCGCTGAGCTGGAAGGGGCCGCCGACCAGGTGGATTTTATCCAGTACATCGCCCGCGCGGGCACCACTGCGACCTGCCCGCCCCCCTGCCCCTTCCCGGCCAGCCCGCCCCCCACTCTCGGCAGGTATTTTTCAGAAGTTAGAGGGGTTAGGGGGGCTGTGGGGGCCCCCTCCCATTCCCTCCAGGTGGCCCAGGGAGCGCACTCCCCGCCCTGCTGACAGGCAGCCGCGGCCCTGCGGCTCCACGGCCCTCCTGGAGGCCGCTTCGCAGGGGTCAGCTGTCCAGCGTGGATTGCAGGAGGGAAGCAGGGGGACACTGGGTAAGGGCAGGGGGACCCGGAGGGCAGCCGTGAGGGGGTGTGGCCGCAGACACTGCCACCTGCAGGTGGTGCGCACAGCCCAGAGGGGCTCTGCTGTGGCCTAGCCCCATGCCGCTTCCCCCTCTCCAGCAGCACCCCTTCCCCGGCCCAAGTGCAGGTGCATCTGGGCGAGGAGACAGTGGAGGAGGGGATGGAGGATGGGATCCAGGGAGCTGGGCAGGCTCCAAATCTGGGATGCCGTTCTCAGTGTGGATCTCCTGGTTCCTTAGCAACGGAAGATGGGCGGAGGGGGGCTGGAGCGGGGTGTTGAAGCGGCTTTCCCAGAGTCCGCCCGCAGTGGTGAGCGGGGCGCCACCTGGCGGTTCATCCTCAGCACTGACACGTGGGGAAGAAAGTGTCCTCAAGTGTTGGGTCAGACGTTGTAAGAAACTGCTTGAAAAGGGTGACCCCAGGAGTCCCCTGCAAAGGAGGTGGGCATCCCTGAGCAATCCCGCCTGTGTCCACCCTCTCCCCACCCCAGAGGCGGGTGGCCAGGGAGGGATGGCGTGGCGGCACGCGGGCGCGCGCTGCCTTGTGACTGCTGGGGCCTGACTTGCAGGCTAGAGGCCGCGGGCGGAGTCAGCCCGGAGTCCCCGCCGGAGCACGCTGGTGGCGGCGCGGGGCCTGAGCCTCCCCCGCTGCCGCCGGAGTCAGACAGCGAGCGGGCCCAGACCATTTACAGCGACATCTGGAGCCTGCGTGCCTCCCTCGAGCTGCACGCGGCCGCTGCCTCGGACCACAGCAGCAGCGGCAATGACCGTGACTCAGTGCGCAGCGGCGACAGCTCGGGGTCAGGCTCCGGGGGCCCCGCGCCCACCTTTCCGCCGCCTTCACCACCGCCTGTGCCGCGGCCGTCGGACGGTGACACCGGAGGGGCGCGCAAGCTACTGCAGATGGACAGCGGCTATGCCAGCATCGAGGGCCGTGGTGCCGGCGACGACGGGCCATCCAGCGAGTTCGACAAGCGCGTCTCCTTCACAAGTATGGGCCGCGTGACCACCGTGGGTGGCAGCTTCGACGGCGCATCTCCAGAGGCGCCCGCCCGGCCCCGCAGCCCGCGTGCCTGGCCGCGCCGCCCGCGCCGCGACTACAGCATCGACGAGAAGACGGACGCTCTCTTCCACGAGTTCCTGCGCCATGACCCACACTTCGATGACGCCCCGCAGAGCCGCCACCGCGTGCGCGCACACCCACGCAAGCAGTGGCCACGGGGCCGGCAGCACAGTGACCCCGGCGCGCGCGCTGCCGTCCCCGGCCCGCCCCCGGCCGGTGCTGTCCCCCGGCCCGCGCGCGCGCCCCTACGACGGGGCGACAGCGTCGATTGCCCGCCCGATGGCCGCGCGGGTGACGACCCCACCGGGCCCACCGCCCCCGCCATCCCAGTCATCGAAGAGGAGCCTGGAGGCGGCGGCTGCCCCGGCTCAGGCCTGTGCGCCGGGGCCCCAGGGGCGCTGCTGGACAAGCTGGCGGCCCGCCTCGATGAGGGACTCTTCCCGCCCGGCCTCGCTCCTCCCGTCGCCCGGGCCCCGGCACTGGCCGCCGCCGCGCCCACGTCCCCTGACCACAGCCCGGCCTAAGCCCCGCGCCACTTCTCGTCATCTTCTCCAGTCTGCGCGGGCCTCGGCATGGGACTCGACCGCGGGGGCCTCGGTGCCCGCGCCGCCCCGCGTGCACACGCGCGGGGGCCTGTGGACACTGGCCGGGCCGGAGGCTCGAAGACCCTGGCTCCACCACGGGGTGTGTGGCAAAGCTGCCTCCTCGCGCTCCCGAGGGCAGTCCGGCTGCCCCAGCCACAGGGCGCGGCGTCGGTCCTGCGCCCCGCGCCCCGCGCCCCGCAGACACTTCGGCACAGAAGACGAGGCGCCTGCGCCAAGCCCTCTGGGCAGGGAGGGCGAGGCGCTGTGGGTCGGTGACCAGCGCGCCGTCCGCCGTCCCGAGGCTGGGAGGTTGAGTGAAGGCCGCACCGCCAACCTCCCCGCAAGCCGTTTACCTCACCGCGGCGTGTGCTCGCGGCAGACCCCTCCGAGCAATAACCCTGCCGCCGCTGCTGCTCTCCGCCCCGGACGCCCCCGCATCCCGTGCCCGCCCTCCGCATGTGGGTGGGCCGCCTGCTCCCGCAGCTGCGCATCCACCGGACCCCGGGGACGCATCCGCGTTTCAGGCACAGAACCCAGAAGGCCAAGGTTTCGAGTTTCCCAAGCTTTATTTATTGCCAAAAGACCGCGGGCCGCCGCTCCCCGCCCGCACCCGGTGGCGGAGTTCTGGTTTCCGTTTCTGGTTGGTCATAAATATTTACTGCGTACGCTCCTTCTTTCAGGGTTTTCTCTGGGGACCCAGGAGCACAGGCTTCGGGGGCGAGTCCAGCCACCACGGAGGCTGCGGCACGACCCAAGATTGTCCCTCCCAGGGCCCGACCAGCCACCCGGCATTTCCCAAACACCCCTCACGACCACAACTCAAATCCACCTGTTTTTATTTTTTTCTTAAAAAAAAAAAAAAAAAAAAAAAAAAAATCAACCAAACAACACAAACAAGGCAGCCGCCCGTCCGGCGCCGGCGTGCGTCTGGCTGCCGCCTGCGCAGGCGCCGCGGCAGAAGGACCAGTAGTCTGCGCGTAAAGTGCATGGCCGCCGCCCCGACCCAGGTCGGGGCTCAGCCAGGATTGCAAAGTCAACCCGAGGTCGAGTCCAGGGACCGCAGCGGGCCGGCCCGCCCCCGCACCACTCCACTGCAGGACCCTGGCGGCCGGCGGCGGCGAACCAGCATTTGGCGGGAGGCAGGCCATGGCACCTGGCAGGGGCTCCCAGAGGCCTGGAGGCTGCAGAGGAGGGCAGCAGCTCACTTGGGATGTCCCCCAAGCCCGGCCGCTCCGCACCCTGCGTGTGGGAAGCCGTCACCCGGCTCAGAGGCCCGGAAGCAGCGTCCCCTGATAAGGAAGGCCCTCCCCAGAGCGTCTTTCGTGAGCCTCTGCAGGAACAGGGGTAGGGACCCCCGCACAGTGGTTGTCTCCATGGGCCCAGGGCCTCGCTGAGCCCAGCACCAACCAGGCTGAGGGGCCCAGGGTATGTGGAGGGCCACACCCCAGGTTTAGGTTCGCAGGACAGGCCACTGGATAGCCAGTGTCCAAATGAGAGCCTTCTCCATCCCACCCCAACCCCAGTGGCAGTGAGCAGACGGGCCTGAGAATTCCGGGCAGAGCTTGCTTCCCCTCCCTGTGCCTGCGTCCCACCTGCAGGCGGGTGGCCACCTCATTGCTGCTTGCAGGCCGACAGGCGGCGGGTCTTGCTGCTGGCCGAGCAGGCCTTGCGGGCGGGGTTGGCGGTGCTGGCCCGGCGCTCTGTCCGGGGTCTGGAGCTCAGTGGGGTGGCCTCCGTGCCGTTCATGCACATAGCCTTGGGCGGGCCCCAGCTCTGTCCGTTCTGAGCTGCCCCCTCCTCTGGGACCTGTCCTAGGAGGAGGGGACAAGCACACGCTGACTGGAGCCAATGGCCCACGCCCCAGGCCCCCCTGTGCACCGAACTGCCCGGGAGCAGCGCCATGGTGGGCTCACCTGAGGACGCCTCATCACCCTGGGCAGTGTGCAGACTGCTCTCAGGCTCCCTCCCAACAACCAGCGGGCACAGGAGACAGGGTCGCGGGGCCCCACCGCCTAACTTGGGGGCTTGTGGAGTGCGTCCCCTCCCCATGGGGGCCCACCCCACGGGCAAGGGAAGCGAGCACCTGGGGTAGGTGGGCGAGGTGTCTGCCTGGCTGTCCTAAGGCTCCGGAGTGGACAGCAATGCCCGCAAGGGGAGGCCAAGGCGAGCGGTTAAGAGCCTCCAGGGCGACTATGGCCAGGCCCCAACAGACCGTGCCACTCACGCACAGGAAGCAGGGACCGGACCTGGCAGGCTGCCGGTGTGGGCACAGGACAGCTGCTGGGCTGGGCCTCGCGCCCTGCAGCGCAGGCCTCCGAGTCGGTGACCCAGCGCAAGTCACACGCTGGTGCGGGCATGTGTGCGCTGTGGGGCTGCCTGGCCTCTCTCAGCCTCCCGGGATGGCAGTGCCAGGTCCAGTTAAAGCACCCGGGAGCCCGGGGAAGGACAGAAGTCTGGGCCAGCAGGCACACGTCACCTGCCGGGGCTCCAGGAGCCCACAGGGCGACAGCTGGGCTAAAACTGTGGCACCGAGGATCCAGGGGGCACCGCTCCAGGCCAATGGTGCAGATGGCAGCACAGACGTGACAAGGCTCCTGGCCCTGCCTGGGGCCTGGGGCCCAGGGCCTGGGGCACGGGGCACGCACGGCCCGGGTCCAAGCTCTGGCTGAACACGCCCTGCACAGTACTCAGGCTTCTCCATGCGCAGTGGGTCCCCCCAACCCCCGGGCATGCGGGAAGGACAGCACCACCCTGCAGGCTTGTGGGTGAAGCTTTATGGCCCCCACTCCGGGGGCTCCCAAGGGGTGCCGCCCACACTCCTACCACAGGGCCCCTGGACTGCCCCCACCCTGCCCTTCCTCCAGCTCGCAGGTGCCCGCGGCCTCGGCCTCCTCTCCACAAAGGGCCGAGCACTGGCTCTCGCGCGACTCTGCCTCCTCTCTAAGCCCTGCCTCAGACGCCTCCGCGACACCTGGGGAAGCAAGGCCCCGGTCAGGGCGGTGGCAGGCTCAGGAGGGCCGCCGGCCCTCCAGAGGGTCCTCCCATCGCTCACACGCGGCAGGGCGCGTGCTGGCCCCTGGGTGTGGGAGGGTCCCCTTCTGCTGCTCTGGGGGGAGGCCCCCTCCACGTCAGGCTCGCACTGGTGCGGATAGACCTGACCCCACTGGGGTGCCGCGACTCACCGGGCACCGTGAAGTCCTGAGTGTAGATGATGTCGTCTTCAATGTCGAAGAGGTCCTCGTCTCCGTCATCCACGCAGCTGTGCAAGTCCTCCAGGTAGGGCACCACGGTCATGCCCCGCCACCGGTCCTTGCAGTCGGCACTGGGCGGGATGGGCACGGGCTCTTCGGCGGGCGGGTGCTTCTTCCGGAACCAGCTGAGGGCACGCGAGTCAGGCCCCGCCCACCCGAGGCCCCGCCCACCGGGACACAGACCCGGCCCCTGCTCAAGGCCCGCCCCACAGCCCCCCAAGGTTAGCCTCACCCACACCCCACGGACTCCCCGTCTGGAAGCGCTGTGCCCGGCCAGGCTGTGCGACCCTAAGTGAGTCCTGCCCCTACAGGGTGGTACCGACAGCAACCGAGCCAGGAGGTGCAGGGGGGGCCCTGGGCGGCCCGCACACCGAGAAGGCACTGCCCGCTCCTTGAGGACAGCTCCCAAGGGCTGACGTGCCTCCTGGGGCTCCCTGCTGGCGGGGACCCTGCCGGAGGGCCCACCGAGGCCAGGGCCTCAGCGGGGAGAGGGGCTGGGACCCCAGGACCCACCCGCAGCCCACCAGGGACCAAAGTGTGAGATCGCTCGGTTCTGGCACCGGTGTCCAAGCCGCAGGCTGGGCGGCCAGCACAGGCCGGCCCCAGGCACAGCAGGCTGGCAAGGCGCTGCCCCTGCTACAAGGGTCTCCCCAAGAACGCCGGCCCTGGCCCCTGGCTCCCACGCCCACTCCAGAGGCCGCCCAGCAGCAGGCCCACAGGGCCTGGAAGGCAGGCTCCGCACAGCCCACCCACGCTCACCTGTGCTGCCGGATCTGCTGCAGGGAGAAGCGCTTGGCCGGCTCGTACTCCAGCATCCCTGCAGAGAGGCCTATCAGCTGTGTCTCCCGGTCGCCTGGGCCATGGCCACGCGCTGGGCAGATGCAGCGCCAGGCCGTCAGGGAGCAGGGAGGGCCAGAGTCAAAGAGCCCAGTGGGGCCAGAGGTGGCCCGGAGGCCCTCGATCTCAGTAGGGCCTCCTCGGGGCACTAGGAAACCTGGGGCTCGAAGCTGAGTTTGGGGCTTGCAGAGAGGGAGCTCAGGCCCTGCCAGCCCCTCCCGCCCCCTGCCCCATCCACCAGGGTCTGGCTGACAGGGCCATGCCTGGCCCCAGGGTGCCTCTGCAACAGGGACACTGTCCTCTGGTATCCGCTTGACCCAAAGGGCCTGCTAGCCCGAGCAAGGCTGCAGGCAGCCAGCGGAGAGGCCCCTCCAGATGAGCCCAGCCGGTGAGGGGGGAAGACACCTGGCACCAGCGGGCACCACACGGGCTGACGCCCAGATCGCCACGGGGGCCCGCAGGGGCACACTGCAAGCACGCACTTTGTCCCCTCCGTGGCGGGGGCCTGGCTGCGCGCTGCTGAGCAGACTGCTGGGCGAGGAGCATCGGCCAGTGTCCTGAGATCCCCCGCTGGGCCTCAGGCCATCTGCCCAGCTCTGCCCACGGCCTGGGAAGGTGCCCGGGCGGGACAGGTGTGGAGGTGTGGGTGCCTGGGGAGCCGCCACCGCCGGCTCGGAACCGCACCTCTCAGCAGGTCGGAGAGCGGCGGGCCGCAGTCGCCGGGGATGGTGTAGTCCCCCTTCCCGATGTTCTCGAACAGCTTGTAGATGTTGTCCCCCTCGAATGGGTACAGGCCCGTGGTGATGTTGTAGCTGCAGCCGCAGGAGGCAGACAGGCAGGTGAGCCCGGAGCAGGGCTCCGGGCAGCGAGGCCGCCAGGCCCAGGGCGAGCGAGGGGCGGGCACGCAGCCGGGGGCGGGCACGCAGCCGGGTGCAGGGACCAGAACAGGCTGAGCCTGCGTCCCCAACCAGGTCTCTGAGCCGGGACCCTGCAGGGGAGGAGCTGCCCCCTCAGGGCACTAGGGGACTCACAGCGTGACCCCGGCCGACCAGATGTCCACCTTGAAGCCGGAGAAGGTGTCCAGGCCATTGGCGATCTCAGGGGGCTGGAACGCGGGAGAGCCCTGGCTCGTCCTGCACGTGTCGTCCTCAGCGAAGGGGTGCAGGGCCTGCGGGGAGCCAGGCGCCCTCAGGGGGTGGGGCCGGGCGTGGGGGGGGCCTCCGAGGGGCGGGGCGGGGCGGGGCGGGCCCACCGCACCTCGGCCACGCCCAGGTCGGAGATCTTCAGCGTGCCGGCGGTGGTGAGCAGCAGGTTCCCGGGCTTGATGTCCTTGTGCACGACGCCCTGGCTGTGCAGGTACTCCAGGCCGTCCACCAGCTGGCAGAAGTACCTGCAGGCACGGCTGTCAGCGCCGCCGCCGCCCCCGGGCCCCGCGCGGGCCGGGCACCAGGGCGCGGACGCCGGGGCGCGGGCACTCACCCGTGGGCCTGGCACACGGGGAAGCGCTTCTGGGGCACGCTGTCCAGCATCTCCTGCATGCCGCACACGCAGTACTCCATCACCATATACGTGCGGCGCTAAGGAAACCGCGCGGCTCGGGCGCACCGGCCCCTCCACTCACCGGCGTCCGTTCGCCGCCCGCCCGCCCGCCCGCCCGCCCCGCCACGCCCGCCCCGCCCGCCACGAGGGCAGTGGGGACGGCCACACGGGAGGATATATTTTCTGCTTCTCCTCGTCACACAGCACGTCCACCAATTCAATGACGTTCCTGTGCCGGAGGCGGCGCAGCAGCTGGATCTCCCTGGGGACAGACGGTGCACAGAGCTGGCTCCCCGCTCCCGGCCCGGGGCTCCGTGCCCAGGTCCCTGGGAGGACCCCTGCCCAGCGTCCCCTGCAGCCTGGGCCCTCGCTGCCAGGCTGCTGGAGAGGGCGGGAGCGACGGCCACTCGCTCCCAGAAGCAACCACCAGCCGTCGGCAGCCCCCCTCCAGGTCCGGGAGAACCGACCCACTGGCCAGTCCTGCTCACGTGGCGCACAGCAGGGCTCACAGGCAGGAGTGGATGCAAGGGGGCGTACAGTGCCCCCCACACAGCATGCCACACACACAGGACACGTGGACACTCATCCCCACAGGGAGGGAATCTGACCCCATGACCTCAGAGACAGAAACCATACAGCCCCACAGGGTGTGATTCTGAACTGGACATGTGCAGAAAAGGGGACCCCCCGGTTGGAGGGTGGGTGCAGGGGGACGGGGCTGCTTAGGGTGATGGAAGGTTCTGGAACTGAGCAGAGAAGGTGGCCACACGACTCAAGTGTACAAAACGTCATTGACAGGTGTGCCCAGCTGCTGTTCAAGGCTCCTGTAGGTCCTCACAGCTGGGCCGGGGTGGCCCCCGGTCCCCCAATTCAGACCCCCCCCTGGGCTGTACAGGTTTGAGGTCACCTCCTCCAGGAAGCCTTCCCGACCCAGCGCACAGCCACACACCCCATGTGCCCCTCCTCAGCCAGGCCGTGTGGGGTGCTGCACCACAGCCAACCTGAGGGAGGGTCCCTGTGCGCAGACGGGGCCCTGGACAGAGTGCGCCCTGAAGCACAGGACCCCGCCTCGTGGCAGCTTCCGGCTGGCGCGCCCACCGTGTCGTCGCATCGCCGCCCCGAACCACCAGAAGGTCCCGGGGTGCTGTGCACGTCTGCACGCCCTGAGTGGGGGCAGGGGCGGCACCGACACAGGGACCCGCTTCACACCGACGCCTGTGGGATCACTTGTGCGTCCAGCGTGACAGGCTCAGCAAGACCGCCCCGAAGAGCGGCTCAGCAGGTGCCCACCCTGCATGGGAGCCTGGTCGTGCTCTGGGGGGCCGCCCTGGACACCGAGGTTTCAGCAGCATCCACGACACCCTCCATGTCAGGACCCCTCACACACCTTGACACAGGTGGGGCAGGACCGGAGCACCCAGCCCTGGCCGTTCTCTGCAACCGGCTGGGCCCCGCCCTGTGCCCCGTGCCAGCCCTCCGCCCCCACTCCACAAACCTCCAGGCCCTTGAGACACTGGGAGCCCTGTCCACAGGCTCTGCCCACCCCCGCTGGCTGTCCACACACCCAGGGTCCAGATCTCCACCCAGGGCCCAGGCCCTCCAACCACGGATCCGCCATGTGAAGGGGCTGCTGGGACATGCCACCCAGGGTGATCTGTCATCAGCCCTGGGCCCATCAAGGGGAGACGCTGTGTGAGGCGGTGGCACCCAGGAAGCAGCCTTCTGGGTCACCGCCAACCCTGCTTGACACAGTGTGGGGCCTCACGCGCTGCAAGGCCGAGCCAACGTCCCTCCGCCAGACGGACCTGCTGAGCTGGGGGCAGCTGGGGTCGCTGGCCCTGAGGACCACCAGTGGGGACACAGTGCACACCGGGTCCCCATATGAAAATGGGCCCTGGGACACTAGCACGGGAGGCCGGGAAGTGGGCAGGCCCACCCGCAACGCCAGTCTCAGGACCTCCCTGGAGACAGGGGTCCACACACAGGGACATCAGACACCGTGAGACCTGAGCCACCTGCCCTCTTCCCACAGACAGTGAGATGCCCCACCCACAGGTCTCCTGTCTCGCTGCTGGGGACGCCACCCTGCAGTCCAGCTCAGTGCTAATCTTCAGGGTGCAAAGCACGTTCCGGAAACAAGGGCCCCAACCTCCCGGGCCCCTGGGCTCTGGCTGCTCTAAGGGGACCTAAGGGCTCAGAGAGAACACGAGCTGTGCCTTCCCCGGGACAGGACTGCAGCCTGGGTCTGGTGCGCGGGCAGCGAGAGCCGCAGGCCGGCGCAGAAGGAACAGCGCGGGCTGGAGTTTGGTCACAGGAGGGACCGTGGGGGAGAGAGGTGACGCGCCAGAGGCCCCACCACCCACCCGGGACGGGTCTCTGGGGCAGTTCCCAGGGCCCCTCTGACAAGCCGGCAGGACGGGAATGAGCACTTACAGAAGCAGGGCTCAAACGCAGGGACTGACAGGCCGCGGGGCCAGGCTGAAGTCGCGCTGAGCCAACGCCGCCACCAGATGAGTCTCCTGAGCCACCCCAGCACCCAGGACCACAGTCGGGAGGAACAGGCCCATGGAGGAGCTTGGGACGGCACGTCCCACTGCTGGGTGGCTGGCGTGGACAGCGGAGGAGGGGTGGCCGAACCCTGAGCTGCAAGGGACCCCAATGGGGGACTCCACCCTATGGGGAGGCTGAGGCTGGCACAATGCTGGCTCGCCCTCACATGCCCCGTTTTTTCCACCCAGAACCACCCGGGCCCTTCGACTCGCTGCCCGCCTGCCACGTGACGTGGGCAGTCACGCAGGACACGGACGTGGGGAACCTCCCATGACAGCCAGACCCGTGTGGGGCAGCTGACATGACGACTCTCAGCACAGGTGCCATGTGCCCGTGGACAAGCCAACACGGGTCCCCTTTGTAAGGTCCCCTTCCTCGGAAGGGGAGAGTAGAGGCGGGCAGGGCGTGGGCCAGGAGTCGCTCCTCCGAGTGCCCTGGGCTCCCCCGGGATGCCCGCCAGACAGGAACATGGCGCCCCAGGCCAGCGAGGACCCCAGCACCCAGCTCCTGGGCGCATGTCCCTTAAGCAAAGAGAAGGTCCGAGTGGAGGCCAAGGGGAGGTTCATCTGCAAGGTTCCAGACACCTAGCAGCAGGAGGACCTGTGAGTCCACTCGTCCTCTGGCAGACAAAGGGCCTTTTCTGCAGTCCTGGCGGCGGCGCCGGCCACCGAGCTCTTTCCCGCCCACCGGCCAGAGTGCGACGGTGGACTGGCCGGGCCTGGGTTCTCACTCCAGGGCCAGATGCCACACGGCACAGGACGAGGAGCCCGCCTGGCTCCAAGCAGAGCTCCACGAGCTGGGGACACCCATGCAGCACCCTGACCGCAGGACACCGCCACCATGCCTCCGGGCCTGGTGTCCCATGGGTCCACGCTTGCCAGTGTGCAGAGCTCTTGGGACCTCGACTGAACATCTGGCTCAGAGGACAGTCAGCAGAGCTGAGGGAGTCCTGCAAAGGTGTCGTGCCCCAGACGCAACCTTGGGTGGGAGCACCTGTCACTAACCCATCGCTCGCCTGTGAGCAATGTCCTCCAACCCCGGTGGGTGCTGCCCACCACCACCCACCTCAGCGGGAGACGACATCTGGACCCACTGACCCCACTGCCGGGAGTCGCTGCCCAGCAGGGCTCACACCCAAGGCCAGAAGGCTGGCATGTCAGGCCGGCAGAGAGGCTCATGGGACGAGTCACCCCCGCTGACGTGCCTGGAGCTGGGGCTCGCCCCACACCCTGGGACCCCATCTCCCAGGTGGGCCGCAGGGAGCAGCAGTGAGCATGAACGGGCCAGCAGAGGGCAGCTCCATAGAGGCAGGGGCCCGTGGAGGGGCAGCATCCAGCGCGGGAGCTCGGCTCGGCGGCCCCACACAGCCCCACTCTCAGCAGTGAGCGGCCAGCCCAGGGGAGAGGAGGGACGCCCACCTGCATGTCTGTGAACCAGGGTCCAACCACGCACCACAGGTAGGAGGACGAGGGGCACCGGCTCCCTCCCTTCCCCACCAAGACTGCCTGCCACCCCCAAGTCCTGTCCTCACCCCCAGCACACCCCAGAGCAAGTCGGCAAGTAGGCGTCCGGGCCAGGAAGGAGGGTGAAAGCAGATACGGGCGCAGCCCCTCCCCGGCTGGAGGGCGGGCACAGGGCCACAGCGTGGCCAAGGTCACAGTCAGCCCTGCCTTCTGGCCCGTTAGATAAACCCCTACTTGAAAACTGGAAGTTAGGAGGTGGCAGAGCGGTGGGGCAGGGTGGGCCCCCCAGGCCCCAGTGATAAGGAGGGCCCCTTCCCGGAACCCACAGGCACAGGGACGGAGGCACATCACCAGCCTGGGGTGGAGGGTCCCCGCAGGCTGATCCCAACACCTCTGGGACTCCCAGGCCCATGGCTGAAAAGTTTACCGGGAGAGGCAGGCCCCTTGTCCCCTCCAGGCAGGCGGGCGGCTGAGCACCGGGCCAGGGCTGAGTCTCCCCCCTGCTGACTGATAAGCTGGTGCAAACAATTATTTTTGGCAACAGCCGGGTTCCCCTCTGACAGGATAAACAAACCGCACGGCGGCGTCCGGCCCGGCGCCCAGGCGCCCGGCGCAGGAAACCAGCCTGCCTGCCTGCCCGCCCGCCTGCCTGCCTGCCTGCCTGCCTGCCTGCCTGCCTGCCTGGCGGCCGCGGGGCTCCCCAACACACGCCCTGGACCCCGCGGTCCACACGGCTGGCTGGCACCTGAGTTCTTAGGGGGGCCAGGCCGGGCCGGCCGAGGGGACCGCTGTGACCGGGGCGTCCAAGGGTCCATGGGACAGAGGGGCGGTCCGCCTGCGAGAAAGTTCTTAACGCAGGTTCCTGCCCGGCTTCCCCAGGCTTCGGGAGACGGAGGGCGGCTCACCTGCGGCCGCTGAGCCCCGGCCGCCCGCGCCCCGCCCCCGCCCCGCCCGGCCCGGCCCGCGCCGCACTCACTTCTTGACGTTGGCCTCGCCGTTGGGGATTCTCCGCAGCTTCTTCTTCTTGAGGATCTTCACGGCTCGCCGGCACAGCGTGTCGGAGTCCAGCACCTCCTTCACTTTGCCATAGGAGCCCTCGCCCAGCAGGTCTCCCATCAGGTACTTGCCGATGAGCTTGGCGCGCTTGCGGCGCGGCTGGTAGATGACCTCGGTGGAGTCGATGCGGTGGATGAACGTGTCCATGCCCACGGACATCAGCTCGCCCTCGGCGAACATGCCCAGCTGCTGCGGCTCGGCCACCTCCATGCTGGCCCCGCAACGGCCCGTTAGCCCGCTCGGGGCCCTTTTGTCCCCAAATTCCCTCCTCGCCGCCCCCAAGAAACTCGCCAAACCCACCCCCCACCCCCCCCAAAAGAAACCCCCCGAACCCAAAAGCCAAGGGCAGAGCTGCTGCGGAGGACAGAGTCCAGAGGCGGCCCGGCAGAGGGGCGCTAGGTCATCGCGCAGGGACCAGCGTGCCCCGGACCCGCCCGGACGCGGCCGGGACGCCCATCCCCGCGGCCGGCTGGCTCCGAGGGCCCGCGCCCGCCGGCCAGGGGCGCGCGTCGGGGCGCGTCGGGCCGCGCCGGGTCCGCGCGCGCGGGCGCCCCTTTCAGCGGCCGGGACCCCCGGCACGCGGCCCGCGCCCCGAACGGCGGTCCGCACTCGCTGGACCGGCGGCCGCCGCGACCTGCGGGGCTCCGGGTGGCCGGGGCTGCGCTAGGCGGCGGGGGCCCGCGCGCGCGGAGCAGGCGGGGCGGCGCGGGCCCAAACCCATGCACGGCTGCGTGGAGCCGCTGCCGCCGCCGCCGCCGCCGCCGCCGCTCACTGGCGGGTGCCGCGGGCCGCCTCCCGCTTCCGCGCTCCGCACGCCGCCGCCATCTTGTTTACCTCCTCCCCCCCCTCCCCGCCCGCGCGGCGCTCACCGCACGCCACCGCGGCCACGCCCCTCGCGCCGCCGACGTGCGCGCCAGTTGGCCGAGCTGGTACGCCGCGCCCCCGAGCCCCGCTCCGCCACGGCCGCCGATTGGACCATTTGGACCCGGGCGGGGGCCCGAGCGCGGATTGGCTCGCGACCGGCCCCGCCTCGGGGGTGGACGCGACTCGCTCATTGGTCCGCGGAGGCGCCCGTCACGCGCAGGGGGCGGGGAGCGGGTGGAGGTAGGCGAGGCCAAGCCGTTGACCTCGGAGGGGTGGGGGTCGCTGGGGTCGCGCGACGACCGTCAACGGCCTCCTGCGAAGGGTCGTGGGGTGGGTGCGGCCCTCGCGGGCCGGGGTCCTGGCTTGGGACCCGGAGTTGCGCCTACAGGAGCTCTCCCCCTCCGCGACCCCCTTGGAAGCGAGGTCAGAGTTCAAAAAGTAGCGCAGTGGCCGATTCTAGGCGAAAAGTCTTTATTAAATAAAATGCGCTCCCGCCCCATGGGGACACCCAAGCACTGGGCGGTCTCTGCCCTAGGAACTCGTGGGCGAAAAGTTAGAACGGAGCTGGGATGATCCCTGCCAAATGCTTTTGATGAAAAAGAAAATTTTGTCAAAGTTCTCCTGCATAAAGTTGAAAATGCCTCTGCTAATACGGACTAGAGCCAAGAGATTGTTGATTTGTTAGAACAAGCTTCTAGTCCGGGGCGGACCCCTGAGTCCCAGGAGCCAAAAAGTGGAAACTTTCCAGGGGACCGATAGCGTCATTTTGGGGCTCCAAGCCAGGGTCTGCACCCAAGATCTGAGGACCCTCTGCGTTTCATCAGCTTCTCCAGTAACTCTTAGAAGGGGGACGGCTAGCACCCCACCCCACCCCAGTATACAGCTAGTCGTCATCCATCGGAACATGTGGATTTGCCCCAAATTGCTCTTAAGAAGGAAATCGTAAAAGAACAAAACTTGAACGAAGGGAAATGAACGCAAAAAGATTGTCCTTTGGAAAGAAGCCCCCAAAATTGATCAAAAACACAAACAACCAGCCAGATGCACCAGGAAGGAAAAAAAAAAAAAAAGGTTACCAAGTTGCAGACTGAAAAAAGGGTTACAGCACAGATGCTCCGGAGATAGAAGGATTCCATAGTAGAAACTAAATTCCACGTGAACTCAGTGTCTTAGGTGACCTGCACCTGCATCTTAAAAGCCAATCAAATGAAAGCTCACTCTAGAAGAAATTGACCATATGCGTAGTCTTCTATCAAAGAAGCTAGATCTGCGTGAAAAGCCTTTTAACAAAACAATTAAGTTCCTTCCAAATCCAGATAGTTTCATCGGTGAATTTCCACAAACAGGGAGAAATAACCCCAGCTCTAAACAATCCTCTCCTAGAAAACAGAAGGGGAGGGAATGCGTTCTTTTGGGTGTCTTCTATATTATTTTTCTAGGGAGGGAGGAAGGGAGGAGGAGGAGGAAGAGGCACTTTCATGTTTGTTTTGATTGTTGAAATTACATGGTTTGGGATTTGTTAGGGTACAAGAAGTGTGTTATTAAAATTAACGTGTTCATCCCCACTTGTCTGCCTATGACTAAAAAATAAATTGGGGCACGCCCTGGTGGAGAAGTGGTTTGGTCAACTGCCTCCAACAGAAGCACAGGGCATATACCTCCCAAGGACCCAGGTTCGTGTCCCGAGTGGAGAAGAACAACCAAATAAATTAAAAATAAATAAATGCAACTAAATAAAAAATAAAGTGTTTCTTCTGCCGCTGCCTTCCTGCCTGCCGGCCTGCATGCCTTTGTTTCTGTCTGCACCTTTTAAAGAAAGGCAACTAGAACGAACTCTGGAGTGGGAAACTGGAACTAATAGAAATAGGCAATATTTGTGAACATGATGGTACCCTAAGAAAAATGCATTCCTGTAGATTATGGGCCCCAGATCAGGTGGAGACCCCAGATAATACAGGTGAGGGCCTCCTTATAGGTGGGGGGTGGGGGGCTCCAGATTACAGAAGGGGTCTGCACCCATCGCCTCCATTATCTATCCTTGTCGCCTCTCCCTCCTCTGACCACCCCTGGATGCCCTCCCCCAGGGCCTTTTTTTGTTGTTGTTCCCACACTTGGTTCCCAGCCCAAAACATCAAACCCAAGTCGAGACTTTCACTGTGCGCGCTTTCTTTCGACTCATGAGCCACATTGGGGGGCGCGGAGGATGTCCTCACTGATGCTTCTTCACCCCTGCCACCCCTCCCCACGGACCCAGCTCAGCCCTCACCCTGCTGAGCGCGCCCCCAGGTTCCAGAGCGTTCCTTCCAAACCCAGTTCCCAAGCGCCCCGCGGGCTCCCGGGGAAAAGCGTCGGGGCTGTGTGCCTGTCGGCCGCCAGGGGGCGCGCGTGTGCTGCGGCTCGCGGAGCCCGGGCGTGAGCGTCTGAGCCGCCCTATGACGGAAACACGGGGCTATAAACTCACACTCGTCCCCTAAGGGCGGCTGGCACCCCGGTAGTCCGTGTCACACGCGTGCTCACACATGAACGGACAGGGGCTGCCCCAACCCGGCTCAGATGGGCCGGCTGTTCTCTGGGGGATTCAAGCAATGTCCCTTGCTCACCATGCCAGGGGCACCTCCACTGCGACGGCCACAGACATCCCGGGTGCCTCCTGGGGTGGGCAGGTCACCTTAGTTGGGACACATTGCTTTAGAGACACGCTGTGAAGTATCAGGGACACAGTACCTAATGTCGGGGATTTAGCTTCTAAATTTACTGGGTGTGACGTGGGAGCTGAAATACCTGGGAAGCGTCCAGATTGGTCAAGCGTCCCCGAGGCCCAGCGACCTTGCTGTTCTCGTGTCCCCAGGACACCAACATGGTCGGTGATGGACCGTGACTCACCGTGGAAACATTCCCCCTTTTAAGTGGACTGCTTTCTGGAAGGAAGAACAGCTGTGTAATCACCACGGCGATCAAGAAGTAACGCATCGGACGTCGGATGCCATTTATCTGTTTATTTGGTTACACCCACCCTGGCCCTGGGGTCAAACCCGGATGCTCGCAATTTACAAGGTCCACAGCCCAGGCCCAGCCATCTCAGCCGCTTGAGTCACCAGGGTGTGTCCTCCCCCTCCCCCACCCCTGCACGCCCAAATAAATCCTTTTCTTTTGGCTGCATTTTACTTTTATTTAGTTGCTCATCTTGGTTGTGTCCCCCGCCTGCCCCCCTCCAGGTCTTGAAGGGGGGGAGGGGAGGGGACTTTGGGATGTGTGTGGACTATGCCCAGGGTATGCAAGGCCACTGGGCCACCAGGGTGCGCCAAATACATCTTCAATGCTACTTCAATAGCTAAAAATTTTGAAAAACACTAAAAATTAAAAAAAAATTAAAACTTCAAATATAAAAAGCATGAGAAGGAGAAGCCGGGGAAGTGGGTGGCTTGTCCTCTGCACGTGGGGCAGACAAACCCTAGGAAGGTACAATATCGTCAGGCGCACAGAGGAACACTGTCCCCACCTGGACAGGAAGGAACTGGGTGCCGAGCCAGACGACAGAGCACCCCTGAGCTATGTCTGCAAGCAAATCCAGTCGCAGCTAAATCAAGAACCCTGAGCAGCGTCTTCTCTCAATAAATTACCAGATGAAGCCCAAAGCCCCACAGAAAAGGTTTCGAGTTTCCCTTACATCTCTTTTCCCTAGTTTCTCCATGGCAGGCCCCTTGCGGCTCAGCAGCTAAGCACCGCTGTGTAATGCCCCGGGTGGCGGGTTCCAGAGCCCGAGGTCCTAAGAGCACAAGGAAATTAATTAGTGGACAATCCAGGGGCGCTGCGAGGCAGCCCCCTCCCCAGTCGAGCCCAGGATGAGCCTTCAGCCCTGCGGGGCTCCATCGACACAGCCTGAGCAGAGGACCGGGCTCCCTGTACCCGACTCCCTGCCCTGGGAGGTGCAACCCAAGTGCATCTGTGGTTTGGAGACACGAGCTGCAGAATGTGTTCCACCCCAGCTAACACAGGCTGGGTGCAGGGACAGCCCAGCCTCCCACTCACGCAGGCGGCCTTTGTATCCAGCTCCTTTTTATTCAGCACCACTGTTTACCACCCAGCCATCCTGCCACATCTGCCGCTGCTGGTCTGCTACTACCGCCCAGTTCTGCAGGGAGCGACCCAGCCTCGCTCAGCAAGGATGCGTCTCTATTGGCCATAACTGCTTCATGGGTTTCAACAAAGTCCAGGGCGTCCTCGCCCTATTGGCTGATACCAGAGCCTCCTCATCCCAGTGACTAACTCCATACACCCCATTGGCTGATACCAGAGGCGCCTCATCCCATTGGCTGATACCAGAGGCGCCTCATCCCATTAGGCTGACTCTTAGGATCCTTATCCCATTGGCTGATACCAGAGGCTCCTCATCCCATTAGCCGATACCAGAGGCGCCTCATCCCAGTGAATAACTCCGTACACCCCACTGGCTGCTACCAGAGGCTCCTCATCCCATTGGTTGATACCAGAGGCTCCTCATCCCATTGGCTGATACCAGAGGCTCTGCTTCCCATTCGCTGACTCCGTACACCCCATTGGCTGATACCAGAGGCGCCTCATCCCATTAGGCTGACTCTTAGGATCCTCATCCCATTGGCTGACTCTTGCACTCCAAGGCTTGGATTTGGCCAATCAGGGGTTTCCATTACAGGCCACAAAAAACGTTCGGACCAGTCAGAACCTCCACTAGGATTTGCTGCCTCTCTCTGGATTGGACCTTCTGCTGGGGCTGTAAGGCTGGTGGGGGATCTGGTCTGGGGTCGCTGGCGCGATCCTTGTTTCTCCCACAACAGGGAAGATGAGGAAAAAAGCCAAGAGGAAGGATGACAGAGCCAAGATGTGGACAGGACAAATCCCTGTGACCCTTTCTTTCTTTTTTTTTTTCCACCCCTTAAAGGAAAGGCTCAGGCTGGAATGAAGGGGAGCAGGCAAACAGGTAGGAAGAGAGAGACAGAATAGGTGCTTTATTCATTTTTATTTCGTTGTCCTTGGTTGTCCCCCCAGCCGGGTATCTGGAACCCAGGACCTTGGGATGAATCTGGGACTCCTGCGGGGCAGGGAGGCTGCCGGGACACCCTGCAAAGGTCAGGGGTCTGAGACCCTGCCTGAGCTCGCTGGAACCTTTCGGTTCCCTAAACACAAAATTCCCTCATTAAAAAAAAAACAACAAAAGCCCATTTCACTTGCGGTTTCTGTCATTTGCTGCCCAAAGATCGTTGCTGATATGGGAGATAAGACTCATGGGTGGGGTGTTGGTGATGGGAGGTGAGTCAGCAAAAGCAGATACCAGCCTAGGGGCTGCACCCTGCACCCCAAGAGTGGAGTGCCCTGTGCCTGCTGCTGCCTGATTGGTTTTGTTTGGTTTTGTTTAAGGAAAGGTGCAGCAGGAATGAAGGCGAGCCGACGGGCAGGCAGAGGAGGAAGAAGCTCTTGCTTTTCGTTTTATTTAGTTGTTCACATTGATTGTTTCCCCCACCCCACCACCGGACCCAGAACTCGAACCCAGAAATATGTGGCCTGCGCTTCTTTGGAGGTGATTGACCTAACTGCTGCTCCACCAGGGACATTATTTTTTTTGCTTTAATATATTCCTCCTCCCCAGCCCGTCTCCAACCCAAGTCCCCAGGTGCCACAAGGGGTCACTTAGCTTGAGATGCAGAAAAAAACTTCCCAAGACAGTAAGGTTCCCTCCTGGGGCCCACTTCCCCTGCTGGGAACCACTAACATTCATCTGGGACATTTGTCACGGACAGATTGAGAACCAGGAGCCAGGGGACACACTGTTGTTAACTGACCTTGGTGCGACTCAAATTTCTTTAGTTTTCCCTGACGCCCCTCCAGACCCCAGGGCCCATCAGATCCCAGGCCACCTTCTGCCCTCCTGCCCCCTATTCCCCCGCCCGCCCCATTGGGGTTCCTGAGCCCTCAGTTTGCCAGGGAACTGGCCGAGCTTTGTGGGTGCCCCTTGGTGGGTGTGCCCGAGGGTCTTCTCAGTGTTAGTGTGGGGTGCTGGGTCTTGGGAGGCAGGCCTGATCATCGGCTGCATCTCCGCTGTCCGACACCCCGAGATTCAGAATCACTGGAGCGATGCAGCGTCACAGCCAGAACCCCCCACCCCGATCCAGCACCCGTGTTTGCAGCTTTGGTTCAGGACCCCAGGGGGCACCTGGGACGCCTGCCCTCTGCCTCTAACCACAGGTGTGAGCCATTCAAACCCATTTAAACCCATTCAAAGTAAAGCCATTTAAAGCCATTGCAAGTTGATGCAGAGTTGAGAAACTGCCACATCTAGTTCCAGAACCTTTTGTCACCCTAAAGCAGCCCTGTCCTCCTCAGCATCCCCTTCAGCCTGGCCTCCTGAGCCCACCTCCATCTGGGGGTCTCCTGTCCTGCACGTGTCCCGGCCGTGGACTCACATCCCATGGGGCCTGTGTGTCTGGCTTCTCTCCCTGAGCACCACAGCTCAGGGTCCCTCCACGTGGGGACGAGTGTCAGGGCGTCCCTTCTGTGCGTGCAGGGACGCTGTGTGGGGAGACGTGTTCATCCCTCATTCCTGTGGACACTGTGTCTCCCTTCCAACCACTGAGTCCTGCTGCTGTGATTTCGTTTTCTTTTTTTTGTTATTTTAAAGGAAAGATGCAACAGGACTGAAGGCCAGCAGGCAGGCAGGAAGGGACAGGAGGAAGCATTTTATTTAGATGGTCACATTGGTTGTTCCAGCAGGCCACAGGTCTCGAACCTGGGACCTTGGGATGGACATGGGACTGCTCCCAAGTGTATTAGACCACTTGGCCACCAGGGCACCCCAAAATTTGCTTTTTAATCATTTTTACCATGAAGTCCTTGCCATACCCCACACCCTCTTCCAAACACTTACCACCTATGGGATGTAGAGCAGGTCCTCTAGGAACGTGGTTTCTCTAGAACCTTGATGAGGAAAAAAAAATCCTGGCAGAAGTTGAAGGAAACGATGTGATTCAAGGACCTGCTTTCTGTTATACGTGGTTTTGCTTAAAGTCAGAGTTTCTAAGAATCCATTAACGATGTTCATTGTGCACTTACTATGATTATCCTCATTTTTCTTTCTTTTTTTTTTTTTTTTTTTAAGACAAGGTGCAGGCAGGAAAGAGAGAGGAGGGAGAAGCTTTTTATTTATTTTTATTTAGCTGCTCATCTTGGCGGTTCTCCCAGCCCAGGAGTGAACCCAGGTCCTTGGGATGGATGTGGACTGCGCTTTGGCTAGAGACGGTTAACCAAACCACTGGTCCACCAGGGCATCCCGATTCTGGCCACAGAGAGGTTGAGTAAATTGCCTGGGGTCACACAGCCACTAGGTGGCAGAACAGGGATTTGAACCCCGAAAGCCCTAACCCTGATACCACTCACTGCAGGCCACCAGCAGGGCAAGTTCCAGCTCCACCCATTCTCACCTGCAGGACCCAATCCCACCACTGCCCCCACCTGGGAGCTTCTTTCTAAGGTGGGCGTGGAAGGTGTTGGGAGCTGAGATCCCTCTAAATGCCCCCACGCCCTCTGGTGCTTGCCCCCTTGCGTGTGGCTGGGCTGGACTTGAGTCAGCAGCTGGAGGTCCTGGAATTTCCCTGGGGAGCCAGGCGGGACGGAGGTGCAAGTTCAGGGAGCCCCAGCCAGGTGACGTCAGCAGGTGACACCCAGGATAGCTGGGTGTCTAATCCCCGAATCCTGCATGGAGTCCCTGCTGAAGGGCCGGCTCCAGCGGCCTGCGCTGCACGGCTGTCCTGACATCCAGATGGACATCACTGACCCAGGGGGCGCCTGGCCCAGTTGCCCAAGAATGTACCCTGAAACCCACCTCAGTCCCCGCCCAGCGCCTCCTCTAGTCTTCTCCACCCTGCCAGGACTGCCCAGTGCCCTGAGGGGGTCCTGAGGCCTCGAGGCTCCCCCAGCAGCCCCAGTGTGATCTCCTCCACCAACACAAACTCAAAGGTGGGTTCCATCTTCTGATATGGGAGCAACTGCTCAGCCTCCTTCGGCCTCCAGACCACCTTCCGAGATGAGCCTCTCGGTCCCGAAGATGGGTCTTCATGCCCCTCCCCTCCTGCTCTACAACCTTCTCTGGCTCCCTACTGACCCCCGGGTGAGAGCCCACCAGCAGCCCTCTCCTCTGGGGCGCGGGGCCAGGGGTCACATGGAACCCCTCTGGCCGGTGTCTCAGCTGCAGCAGTAGAGGACAGGAGGGCTGACCTGGGGCGGATCTCAAACCCGTCTGACGGGTTTTCGCTCCTGCAGTTGGTCTGGCTCAGAGTCAGAGAACAGGCCAGGAGGGAGCCGCCGCCAGCCACAGCCGGTGCTGCCCGAGGACAAGCAGCAGGTGAGCCCGGGTCTAGGGACAGCGTGGTGGCTGGAGAGGGCAGCAGCGGGCAGTGAAAGAAGGGAGGCGGTGATGGCAGAGGGTTTGGGAACAGAAAGAGACATGGACAGAGACAGAAACAAAGAGAGACGGAAAGAGACAGGAAGGTAGGCAGGGACCGGGACAGGGACATGGGGGCGGGAGAGACACACAGAATCGAGACAGGACATGAGAGAAGACACAGAAACACACACAGAGACAGAGAGAGAGACGGGGACACAGACAGAGACAGACAGACAGATACGCAGAGTTAGACACAGACTCCGAGCGGCAGAGAGAGCGAGCAGGACAGGCCGGGGGATGAAGAGAGGCCCTGGCAGGTGCTGCCGCTCCTGCCTCAGTTTCCCCTTCTGCACCAGGGAAGGGCCTGATTGGGGCTGGGGGAGGGGGAAGGAAGGCCGGGGTGGCCAGGGGAAGCGGGTGCGGAAAGGAGAAGTGGTGAGGGGCCGGCAGCCGGGAGGAGCTGGCGGCCGGGCAGGGAACGCCGGGGCTTTCCAGAAGGTGGGGAAACGGGAAGTGGCCGCTCCCGCCCTCCCGGCCCACTGCCCCGCCCCGCTGCGCCCCGCCCCGTCGATCGAGCACACGCCCCGCCCACTCTGCCGCCCCGCCCCCGTACCCGCCCCCCGCCAGCACGCCCCGCCCACCGGCTGGGTCTGGGTCGCTGCCCGCAGCGCCTGGCCGTGGCCAACTTCCTTGCCAGCTGGGAAACTGAGGCTGGCGGGGGGGTGTCGCCTCAGAGGCACCTGACGTCCAAATTTAACTGGGTGTCTGTATTTTATCTTCTTTAAAAGACAGGCTCAGGCAGGAATGATGGCAAGCAGACAGCCAGGAAGAGAGGTGGAAACATTTATTCACTGAATTTAGTCGTTCATCTCACTTGTTCCCGTGGCCCGGGATGTGAACCCGGGTCCTTAGGATATGTTTGCATCGTCATAGTCTGAGGCAGTGGACTCCACCGCTCCTCCAACAGGGCGCACCTGTGTTTTATCTTTAACCCTACTTCCTGAGTCTGGTCGGCGGGCCCTGCGGGGCCCTGTGGGGGGGCCCTGCGGGGGACAGGGGCACAGGGAGGACTTGGGGGAGGAGGGTTTGACCTCAGCAGAGTCTCATCAGACAGACATCTGATCTTCTTCAGCCCTTGTCCCTGCAGACATCTGAGCACTGGGCACCCCCGCCCCTTCAGCTGAGCAGTCCAGCGCCCCCCCAATCTGTCTTCCTGCATCTGTCTTGTCAAAACTCCTCCCCTATGACCTTACCGTCCCATCATTCACATGAGTGATCCTGTGCGCATGACAAAGTGGGGGGCAGCAGCCACTGCCCCCCTTAGAGGCTCAGAGAGGTTAAGTCGCTCTCCAGGGCTCACACAGCACATAAGCAGAGCTGCTTACCTGAGGCCCAGCCTGGCCCTGCTCCTCTTACAGGCTACCTTCAGAATCCCTGGAAATCCCCGAATCTGACTAACTCCCCTGACATCCCCGCTCTTGGCAGGGCCCTCTCTTGTGGGGTGGTGGACCCGCCCGCCTGGGCAAGCTGCTCCCATTTTGGGCAAAATTACACGGAGATGTTTCGTGGTTTCCCAACGTGGACATGGCAGGGCTGGAATCCCCACCCCCAGGCTTGCCGGAGGACCTCAAGCAGGCAGGGATCTCGAACTAACGGCTGTCCCCAGAATGCAGGGAGGGCCAATCTCTACCTGGGGGCCACAGCGGGCTGGGCTCAACCCCGCACTCAGAGATCCCTGGTCTCAATTTAGTCTCTGCCGTCACCAAATTGAAAGCCTTTTTTTTTTTTTTTTTTAAGTAAGGTGCAGGAGTGGAGGGGAGGAGGCAGGCAGGCAGGAAGAGAGAGGAGAAAGGAGCATTTATTTATAAATTTAGCTGTTTATCCTGCTTGTCCCCCCTGGGCCCACAGTGTGCACCCTGGTCCTTGAGCTGTATGTGGACTGTGCCTCTGAAGTCACAGACTTTCCATCCAAACTACCAGGCACTACTAACCAGGGGCTCCTGCATTTTCATTTCTCATCAGGCCCTGAATATGGGGGGGAGGCTGGTCCCGTGTGGGGGTGACTGATGATATCTCTCCCCCTACACAGCTTCTTCGCCCTTGATGTTCAATTTGATTTCTTTTCATTAGCTATGAAAAATAGTCTAAAATCAAAGTGATAACCCATTTGCCAAAAATGTGCATACAGAAGGGAAGTTTGCGCTGCACAAATCATCTCTCCTCTCTGGGTGTTTCCTCATCAGCTCCCTTATATTTGCAGGTGTGGGAACAGGGGGTCCTTTGCCTGAATTTGGTAGGACAAACATGTTTGAAATGTACTCATTTCCTAGACCAGACCAGGCAAACTCCTACTTGAACCTCAAAGCCCTGGCTTCAATAGCCCTTCCTCCTTGTAACCCTTCATGATACTCCATGCTGACACCATTTACCCTACCTGGGCTTCAGGTCTGATTTTTCCAGATAGTGCCAGTTGTCTGTCCCAGATAAAGCAGTCTGCTGGGGGGGGAGGGGGGCCCTGCTTTGCCCAGCTCAAGGCCAGGTACAGAGCCGTATCCAGGAGTTTATTGAAGAATAAGTGGGCAGTGGAGAGGGGACCTCTAATTTCAGAGGTTTGGAATGAGTGCCGGAGGCCCTGGCTGGAGGGGCAGTGGATCTGGGGAAGCCGTGGCTGTCCCTCCATTGTTGAAAACTGGACTGGGGAGGGGGTGCTGCTTTCTGCCTGGACGCCCACGGTGGGTTGAACGGGCTCACTTCATGGGGCGCCATCCAGATCCCTTGGACCTGCGCAAGAGCATCCTTCTCTCTCCAGGTGGTCCCTGGGACTTACCCTTCTGGCCAGGTCCATCTGGTGGGTCTCAGAACCCTTATCCGGTGGGGAGACAGATCACTGAGCCGAAGTTATTAAGGAGACAATAAAGAGAGAGATCACGTTTGGGGGGGCGGGGCAAAGGTCAGTTCAAGTGATTGCGAGGTTTTCTCTGAGGAGGGGGCCTTTGGGCTATGAAGAACTCCTATGGTTAAAGTTCAGGGGCGAGAGTAGCCCAGCAGCTGGCACAGTCCCTGTTAAAGTATGGAGGTAGGGCTGGTGCTCAGGACAGACGAAGAAACAGACGCTCACTTTCCACGAGACACGGGGAGGGCGGGTGGTGACACTAGCCGGCGTGGGTGGGATTCGAACCCTACCAAAGAGCGGAGCCCCGCGGACAGCCCGCGGGCCTCAGGCGCCGCCCACCGGTGCAGGCGGGGGACCGAGGCCCCGCCCACGAGCGAGGCCCCGCCCCGCAGCATGACCGGAAGTGCGCGGGGCCCTCAAGATGGCGCCCGAAACCCGGAAGTGAGCCCGGCCGTCGCGAAGCTCGGAGAAACGGAGGCGCCGCGGGCTCCGCGCCGGCCGGACCCGGATCCGAGGTGAGCGACCGTCGGCCCCCACTGGGCGGGGTACGCGCTCGACGCCCGGGCCCGCGGGCGGGGCGCCGGCAGGCCGGTCCCGCCCTCCGCCGCGACCCCCGACCCCCGACCCCCGACCCGCCCTCCGCGCGGACCCGCCCCCCGCCGCTGACCCCCGACCCCGAGACCCTCACCTGCTCAGCGAGTACCCCCACCGGGTACCCCCCGCACCCGCCTCCTCGCTGAGCCCCGGCCGCCTCGGCGGCTGGCCCCTGGCCCCGGCCTGACCGCTGACCCGGTTTTCCGCGCGCACTTGGAGCCCGCG
>RJWH01007138.1:0-16122 GCA_004363575.1 Solenodon paradoxus | reverse complement strand
CTGCACGAGCCCCAGGCTCCTTGGAGGTCCTGCCCCACCCAGTCCTTGCTCCCCCTTCCAGGCCCCTGCTTTCCTGGGGTGCTCTGCTGGAGCAGACTCTGCTCCCTGTGCTGTCTGGGGTGGGACCTGGCTTTGGAGCCTGCGGGGAGCCTGGGAGCTGGCCTGGGAGGGGCAGGGCCCCAGAGGAGGTGTCAGCCCCTGGCCGGGTGGGCTGTCTGCCTGCGAAATGTGACTGCTCTCCTGTTCCGGAGGAAAGGAAAACAAGGCAGTCACGTGTGGGGACACCCTCGGCTGGTGCTTCCCAGAATTCGGCTGGGCCGGCCTGGACCCCAAAGCCCTTCCTGCCCGTCCCCTGCCCAGGCAGGCGGGTTGGTGCCATCTGTTTGCACTCCGATCGTTGAGGGGGGGACAAGTGTTTCCCACGTGGCCAGGGGCTGGTGGCAGGCGCCGTTTCAGTGGGACCAGGTTTGTCCCCTCCAGGAAATGAGGCTGGGGCAGCAGACCCCAGCGGGAAGCCACTAGCTGTCCCTGGTGAAACGCCAGACTTCTGAGCCCTCCTGCAGCCCGCGAGGCTGGATCTGACCTTGCCTCCTGCCCACTCACTAGTCCCTGCCCTGGGCCCTGCCTGCCAGGCGGGGGTGCGGTGCCCAGGACCCTGTGAACAGTGGTTCGTGTCTGAGGCGGCCCAAGGAGGGCTCCCCCAGGCTATCCTGGATCTTCCCTAGGGAGGCCCTGGAGGTGGTGATGGCTGCTCAGGCCTCCTTGTTCTGAAAGTGACCCCAGAGACCAGGTCGGTCAGGGACACCTGGCGGAGCTTGGGAGCGCCAGGCACCCGCTGTCTCCAGGGACCAGCTAACTTGGGGACAGGGACAGTGCTCGGGTTCTGGAGGGCAGAGGAGGCTCTGTTTCACTCAGCGTCAGAGGCTCACACCTGCCTCAGGCGGGGGACCCTGCACCCCTGTTGTGGGAGAGACCAGCAAGGCCCCCTGTGTGTTGGCGCAGGGCTGGGGGACTCTGGCCTCCGGGAGCCCCTGAGGCCGTAGCACAGGAGAGACAAATGTCATTGCGGTTGGACTGGGGAGACAGAGGCAGCCCCTGCCCCCATGACCTGCTGGACTCAGCTCTCCTTCTCCCTTGGTCCCCAGCTTCCCTGCAGCAGGGGCTGGACCGGAAATACCGCCCAGCCGTGGGCTCGGCCTGTGAGCGGACTGCCAGGAATAAAGAGGCAACTGTGTCCAGTGGGGCCTCCTCCCGGGACGCGGCAGCCCTGCTGCTGTCCGCCGGGGGGTGACTCAGCCCCCGTGGCGCCAGGCAGTGCGTGGCCCATGTGAGTGCATGCGTGTGCGAGTGTGCACATGTGTGTGAGCGCGACGGTGGCGTGTGGCTGTGCAGGCAGTGCGTACTTGGGTGTGGGTGTGTGTGCTCTCAGGTGGGCGGCGTGCGAGCGTCCAGTGCGTGCTTCCTTGTGGGCGGGCCTGCAGCCGCGGTGAAGCGGAGCGCGGGTCTCCCCCGCCGGCCTGGAGGGGCCCGGCTTGGCCCGCCCTCTGCCCGCGTGGGTCGCAGGTGTTCTTCCTCTCCCCGCTGAGGGTGGTGTGGATCAGGGAAGCCTGGCGTCCCTGGCAGAGGTGTGACCATGCCTGGGCCCCTGAGTCACCTTTTGTGGGCTGACCAGGCGCTGGAGGGAGAGGTGAGACCTGTTCATGCATTCACACCTCCTGGAGGGGGACCCTGACCCCACGACTGGGTCACGGAGAGACCTGAGACACACAGGCCTCATGGGGTGTGAGTCCATGGAAGGGACACGTGCAGAACAGGGGACCCAAGATGGAAAGTGGGTTGGGGGAACAGGTCTGCTTTAGGGCGATGGAAGCTTCTGGAACTGGAGTTTGTGGCTTCTCAGTGAACCACCTCAAGGTGATGCGGGGCGGTGACATCAAGCTGTGCACCCTAACTCCTTGAAAGCAGAATGTTGAATGGGCCGGCAGTCCCACTTCCCGCTCTGCTCTGGACGAGGAGAGGGCAGGGAGGGGGCGGGGCCAATCTCAGCAGCCCCAGCTCACCAGCTGCTGGCGGGGCGGGGCGTCCCGGGGGCGGGGCGTCCCGGGGGCGGGGCCTCTGCACCTACCCCTGGGCCAGGCCCACACTGGGCCTGGCCCCACCCTCAGAGGACAGAGAGGGTTCCCAGCTTCACCAGCCATCACCCCATCACTCACTCCCTCCTACTGGGTCAGCTCTGAGATCTGTGCTGCCTCCTGGGCTTCTAGAAGGCATGACAATGGGGGCCGGCTGGGGGCCTTTATTTGGCCCCTGCTGTGTACTGGGCGGCCCTGGCCCTTCCCACACTGGCCTCCAGTTGAGCCCCAGCCCCACATCCTTGGGAAGGACCCCCAGGCGCCCTTCGCCCTTCTCCACCGGCGCTGGCCGGCCTCTGCCCTCAGGAGCAAAGTCCTAAGTGAAACCGAAAGAGGGGGCGAGGGGGTGTGTCTGCATCTGTCTCACTCCCGGAAGGCGATCATTCTGTTGCCAGAGGCCATGTCCCCTGTCTTGTGGGTCAAAGGCCACAGGAAGCCGACTGCCCCCTGGAGGGAGCGGTCTGCATCAGGCAGTAAACTTTTATGGTGGTGACTCAGTGGGGCAAGAGGGCCCGACCTGGAGCCCAGAGGTCCAGAGGGGGTTTCTGTGCCCGAGGCTTCGGCAGGTAAACTGAGGAAAGCCTCACCCAGGAGTGCATCTCTAGGTGTTGTGGGGGCCCAGTGCGCGGGGGCAGCAGGTTGGGCACTCGGCATGCTGCGCCACTGTCCCCCAGTTTTAGGAGGACTCTGGCAGCCAGGCTTGTCTGGCGCGTTTCCCAAGGGGCCTGGCCAGGTGGGCTTCTCCCGGTTTCCCTTGTGGGGACTGAGCCAGCGGCGGCTCTCACGGGGCCTCTCCCCAGGTTCCCGAGTGATTGCCTGCAGACCCAGCCTGTTTGGGGTGGGGCCACGTGCCTGTCCCTGCGGGCTGTGGGGAGCCTGGGGACACCATGCAGGAGGGTGGGCCGGTCGGCTGGCTGCCAGCTCAGGTGTGGGGGGCTACTGCCCCCAGTTGGCACCTGCAGCCTCTTGAAAAACCAGCTGGTCGGGAAGCCTGGGCCACATTCCTGTGAGGTGGAGCGGAGGTCCCTGGCCCCTGGGGAGCAAGGCCCTGTGGGGGTCACCTGCAGGGGTCCTGCCTGCTGTTCGGTGTGCACTTGGGAATTGTGCCCCTTGTCTCCTGTGGGTGTCTTCATCAGGCCCCCCGGGACATCCTGTCCTGCTCTGGGACCTGTGAGCGGGTCACTTGCCCCCAGGGCTCTGAAGAGGGCATGTGTTGGGTCCTCCAGGGGTGAGCCTGTATGGCAGTGTGCCCACCCCCTCTGGGGCTTGTAGGGCACCCGAGACTTGAACTTGAGGCCTCCATAAGCTGCTACTGCTTTGAAGGCAGACTAGGTGGCCCCTGAAAGCCAGGAACCAGGGCTGCTGAAACCTGGCCTGGAGATGGCCTCCGTCCATCCTGCCGGTCACTGTGTGAGCCTAGAAGTGGACTCTCCCGGGGACTGAGGGCCGGTGGGCTTGCCTGGACTCCAACCAGGCCGTGGACTGGCCGCTTGTACCGTGTATGCCATTTAAAACTGCCTGGTTTGGGGCCACTCATCACGGCAGAGGGAAAGCAGGTAGGGTCCAGGCTCTGCTGGGGTGTCCCAGGGGTCCTGCCACTGTAATCTGGGGCCCTTTCTCCCAGAGACGGCCACAGGGTGAAGCCCCGCTGGATGCCCCGCCCCAGGCGAGAAACACCTGTGGTCACAGCTCTGATGACCTCAGACAGGGCTGAGGAGCCCAAGAAGGGTGCTGAGGGTCAGACTGCCCACCTGGACTAGTGTGGTCCAGCCCGGGCACCACCAGTCCACGACACGCTCAAGACATTCCAGGGCCTGGGGGAGAGGCCCGGTGTGCCCGATGTCTTCCCAGCTGAGGACATTGTCCTCCTCCCGCAGCCGGTCCACCCTGGGTGCGTGCTGTTGGGCGCTGGCCCCGTGTCCTTGAAATGCAGGCTTGCCCCTCTTCGCCTGGGCTGTCCGCTCTCCCCACTGGGGCCCTGAGGCCACTGGTCTGGGGATGTGCGCCAGCCCGAGAGCTGGACAGACCCCGCTGCTGCCCAGGCCCCAGCCCTGTGGATGTCCACCTTTCCCTGCCCATCTGGGGCCTGGTCTGCTCCTCAGATGTGGTTTCTCCTGCTGGGCAGCCCCCACACAGCCCTGCTCCTGGGTGGCATGCACGGTTTCCGTGTGTGTATGCCCCCGCATGCCCGGCTCTGCTCTTCCCTCTTGGGGACCAGATGGGGTGCCGGCTTGTACAGTGCCCCCGCCCCCCCAACCACGGCTTCCTGTGGTCAGGAGAGGCCAGCACGTGTCCCATGTCCCAGAATAGGGCACCCTGCATTTCTGTCCCCCTCGTTTATGTGTTGGGATACGGGGCCGCAGGTCTGGAGACATTTGAACACTGGGACACGCAGGGCCAGGGGCTGCCCTGGGCCCCGAGCATCAGAGTGGGACTCCACTCTGGCCCAGGAGTCCCTCCCATCCTGCTCAGGGGCCCCAGACTCCCCTACAGCCTCAGTCTGCTCTGGCTCAGGGCCATGGAGGAGCCTGTGGGAATGGGGGCAGGCTCAGCAGCAGTGGGGCTGGGCCCACTCGGTCGGTGGAGAGGAATGGGCTTCCAGCCACCTGCCCAAAGAGGGAGTGTCTGGTGTCTCTCCTTCGAGGGCCCCAGGGGCATCTCAGCAGGCCTGCCAGTGGGGTCTCTGTTCAGACCCAGCGGTCACTATGCTCAACTTGGGCCTGAGGGCAGTGTTGGGGCTGCTCCCTTGCTTGTGGGGAGAAGGAAGGGGCCTTGTAGGAGACCTGGGGAAGACCCAGACGCAGACCCCCTCCTTCTGGGGTCTCCTGTCCCACACGTGTCCCATCCGTGGACCCCCACCCCCATGGGCCTGTGTGTCTGGGTCTCTCCCTGAGCGTCGTGGGGCCAGGGTCCCTCCATGTGGGGACGAGTGTCAGGGCGTCCCTGCTGTGCATGGGGGATGCTCCATGTGGGGAAACTGTCAGTTATGGACATGGACTGTGTCCACCTTGGCTGTCATGAGCTGTGCACACGTGCGTACACGCCTGTGTCCGTTTCTCCCGTGTGCCAGGAATTGGGGGGCTGGGTCCCTGTGAGTTCCCTCTTCCCTGACTCCCGGGGTGTGGTGTCCAGCTGCCTGCTAACCTGCCGCAAGACCCTGCCCAGGACCAGGTCTGCACGCCCTGACTGCTCAGAGGCCACTGTGTTTCTGAGACACAGGCCCCATCACCCCTTCTTCACACTGGTCCCCACGGCAGCTGCCCCTGGAGCCCTGCCTACTGGGGGCAGGGGCTGTTTCTCCAGGGGCTAAGGCCCTGGCCACAGCCAGCGTCCTGGAGGTGCTGTGCAAAGGGGCTCCTGGGCCTGGGAGTCCGGGTTTCCAGTGAGCTCGGGGGGCTCTAGGGGTGCCGGCTGGTTCCAGGGGGTCTCTAGCTGCAAGAGGGCCAGAGACCCCGGTGCCGGAGCTTTTCCTGGAGCATGAGTCCGAAGAAGGGCTCAGGGATGGCTGCGGGAGCCCAGACCCTGCTCCAGCCCAGCCACCTGCGGGGCGGGGGCGGGCTGGGGCGGAGGCGGGGTGGGGCGGTCCTGCCTGCCGGAGTGGCGCCCGCTGCAGACCCCACACCTGTGGCTCCTGCTGGGGCGGGTGGCCGGCCACCTCCAGGTCCCAGCCTGTGGTTGGCTGGGTGGGGCTGGCTCGGGAGTGCCCCGCCCGCCGCCCTCCCGCCTCGCCTGGGGCTTGCACAAGCCGGCGCCTTTACTGGAAGTCAGGATTTCTTCACCCGGCCTTGCTGGGAGCGCCCGCCCCTTCCTGCCTCCCTGGGCTGGCTGCTTCCCCCCCCCCCCCCCGGGGGGCTGGGGCGCCGAGAAGGCCCCGCCTTCCGCAGGTGGGGTGGCTGCCCTTATGGCCCTGCCCACTCGGGCCACCTGCCCAGAGAGCAGGGACATTCCGGCAGGGACACTGGGGTGGCCCAGTGGCTGCGAGTCGGACTGGCCCAGCTTCAGTCACCGGCCACAAGCCACAGCTCCCCTGCCTCCAAGGGGTGGTCTGGGGATGTGGCTGTTTCACACAGCCCGTCTCGCTCCTACTCGGCACTGCACCCCTGGCCACAGCCGGGGCCCCTGGACTCTCACTGGCTAGGACTGCCGCCCAAGGTCCCTGTACGGGGGTCCACATAGTGTCCCCAGGAGGGGTGGCTGGGCAGCAGGCTTAGGCCTGGGAGGGTGAGCGGGGTCTCAAGGGGGCCTGGGGCTGGCCAGACCCCTCCAGCTCCGTGCTCCCCAGAGATGGAACGGGACACCCAGCAGCCTGTGGCATTGGGGGGCCTTGGTTCACACCCCGACAGGGGAGCAGCAGTCGGCGTGGCCAGAGGCAGAGGGCGCCCTCAGGACTCGCCCACGTGTCCCCAGGTCGTGATGCTGCCGCTGCGGAGCAAGAAGCCCAGATAAGCAAGCCGCCGATGCTGGCCGGGCAGCATGGACGGGGACTTCCCGCAGCAGCCCCCGCCGGCGGGCAGCGTCCTGTACAGCCCGCCCCTGCAGAGCCCGCTGTGCGGGCCCAGCGTCCAGGTGAGCCGCCTGCTCGCGGAGGGGCTGTGAGAGCGCCTGTGGGCCCCCTGCAAACCTAGATCAGGTCTCCTTCGAGCAGGCTGCTGGCCGCGACGGGCCAAGGCGTGGGACCGGGCGAGGGGCCGCAGCGTCCGCCATACTCGGGCACCGTGGCACAGACACCGTGTGCCGAGCACAGGCTCACGGGGTCTCTCTGAGCCTCGCCTGTTCTCACGGCCACACCTCGCCCTAGCTCTCTGCTGCCTCCGCTGATCCTGTGAGCTGACACCACCTCTGCCCAGTACCCTGGGCTTGATGCCGGGGACTCTGCCCTGAGCCCCGAGCTTCCCCCACACCCCCTGCAACCCATTCCTGCACTGCCCCGTCCTGCTGCCTTCTTGGGGGCACACAGTGGCACCTCACTGCCAGCCCTGAACAGCCTCCACGTCCGAGTGATTTCCCCCGTGGGGTGTCTGGGTGACTAAGAGTAGTTGATGGAGGGCCCCCTCAGAGTACAGGCCCCCCCAAGACAGACTCAAAGCTCAGCTGGCGGCCAGCGGAAAGAAACCACACCGAGAGACTGGAGCTGCTGAGAGGGGACGGGTGCAGCCGCCATCCCCCAGGATGGCTGGGACTGTGGGGACAGCAAAAAGGAAGCCTGAGTGGGGCCTGGGGAGGGCTGTGTGCACAGATGCCCATGTCCGTCAGAATGTGCTAGAACTCCGAGCTAGAGTGTGGCTAAGATCTTGCTCTGCTGCCCAGGTCGAGGCCTCTGCAGCCTCCTCTGCCCCCACTTCCTGTGTCACGTGTCTGCTGGCCAGGGGTATGCCTTCCCGTTCCCTCTAATCCTCGGCCGCCTTCCCTGTGTCGCTGGCTCTGAGCCGCGCTTGTCACTCTTAATAATGCCACGGGAGTCCTCATTTTCCCATAATTTGCTTAATTATTTCCCCTGTGCAGCTCTGGGGCCGGTCCCGATTTCTGCTGCTATAAATAGCGCAGCGCTGCTGTCTTCCTCCCTCAAGGATGGGTCCCCGGGGTGTGTTTCTGCACCAGAACTTGGGGCTGGCAGGGGGTGCACGAAGGACAGCGTGCCCCAGGGGTGTACTTCTGCCAGGGCCCCTTGATGGTGCCCCATGGAGCCGCCGTGAGAGCCAGGACAGTTCCCCTGGACAGTCTGGGCCCTGAAGGCCCAGAAGCTGGTGTCGGGTGGGACGAGGGGCCGTTCACCCCGACCTGGCCTGGAGCCCAGCAACCGGCACCCCGCGGGCTCCCTGCTGCTCGCCCAGGACGTGCCCTCTGGCCCGACCCACCTAGAGGAGGAGCGCTGTGGAGCCACACATGTGCTGGCCCCGGCCGTCCCTGCTGCTTGGCAGAGGGAAACACAGACGCCCAGTGGAAGTTCAGTTTCACATAAACATACACACAGCTTTTGTCGGATGGCCCCCCACTCTTTACTCCACAAACTGTCATTTTCCAGAAACCCGTTTCACTAGGCAGCTCATTTATCTGGCATCCCGGTCTCGCTGCGCTGGTGAGTGTGTCATCTTCCTAGACCGGCCTGCATGTGCTGGGGCAGCTGCTGGCTACTCTCCAGCGCTGGCCCCTCCCCAGTTTCCACCCGCTCCTGTCTCCGCCTGAAAGAGCCCCATACAGGCTCTGATTGGCTGGCTGGGGTCATCTGTGGACCAATCACGTCTCAGAGGCCTATCCTCTAAAGGCAGAGACACACCCTGCGGCTGCCAGTGGAAAAATCCCAAGGAAGATTCTGATTGGCTGGGTCTGTGGGGCTTGTGGGCGGGACTGGGTTCCTGATTGGCAGCCTTACTGCAGCCACATGCTGGGAGAGGAATTAGGGAGGCTGGTGGGGCCAGCCTGATCCAGGGATTGGAGGTTCTCAGGAACCGGGGTTCCCTGCTCCTGGAGCAGGAGCTCTTCGAGAGTGTGGGTGGGATAGGATGGGTGAGCACAGAACCCCCACACACACACACACACTGCCCTGAGGCCCCTTCTGGCCCACAGTGCCCTCGCCTGTCCCCTGACTGAGGGCACCTAAGAGTTTGCTCTGGTTCACTTCGGGGGTTTCAGAGTTCTGCCCTGGAATGTTCCAGAACTGCCTCATGGCCTTGGGCAGTTTGACTCCCTCTGCAGCTGAGTGTCTCCCCCAAATGGGGCTGGAGTGGGGCGGTGACTCTGGCCCAGGAGCCTGAGGCATCACAGCTCCTGGGGATCCCACGCAGTCCGGCCACGGCACTGCCTCCTCCTGGAGTCCGCATCCACTCCTCTCCAGGCGCTGGCAGCGCCTTCCTGCGCGGGAGCCTGGTGCCCTGCCTCCAGCTCCTCACTTTGCAGCCTCTGGGAAGACTGAAGGGGCAGGCAGGCTCTCCTTGCCTTCTTCCTGGAGGGGCTGGAGGCCGCTGCTCCTCCCCTTGCCAGCCCGCCCGGAGGGAACACAGGCCCCAGGCTGTTTCTGCCAATGTCCCGGAGACTGGTGGAGAGGGAGGAGTCTCTGACCGGAATGGCATCCAGCAGCCTCACCCAGAAGCCACGAGCAGCAGCGGGGTTAACCTGGGCCTGAGGGGACGGGGCCGCTGGGCACCTCATCTGCCCAGCTAGCTGGGAAGTGGGGACAGAGCCCCTTCCCTGGTGACAGTCGGGCTGCCCCCTGGGGTCATGTTGCTGGAGGGGCTGGAATGAGGCCCAGGCTCGTTTTAGGGGAGGGATTCCAGCTGGGTAGCCATATTGGGGAACAGGTCCCTGCCATTCACCAAGGAGTGTGTCCGTGGTGCTATACCCCTAACGCACGGTACCCACCGACTCAGACTGAGTCCTGACCCTGTGCCCAGACCCACACTGCCCCTACAGCCTCCTGACCACCTGCCCCTCAGCCAGGGGTTGAGGGTGGGGCTCCCTGTGTCCTATCAGATGCTGGTGGGCAGGGGCTGGCAGCCCTGCTGACGTCAGGTTTGCCCTCGGAGCCAGCCATGGGTGTTTTCCGAGCGGGTTCCCTGGAGCCCCTGCTCTCAGGCAGAGTAGACCGCACTGAGGGCCGGAAGTCCCGTCCTCCACTTTCTAGGAGGGGGCTTCCAGGTAGGGTCCCCAGGCAGCCAGCACACGGGACTCGTGGACTGACAGCACGTTCCCAGGCCCGCGTGCTGGAGTCGGGGCCGGGCCGGACGAAGGCAGGGTGGTGTCGGGCTGGGGTCCTGCCTGGGTGCCGAGCCTACACATCCCGACACCGCAGGGCTCCCCCCACGCAGGTGGGGAAGCAGGCCGTGGCCCGCGCCCCTCACCCGCTGTCTCTTTCAGAGCGCCGTGCCGCACTGCACCTGGTGGAGCCCCTTCCTGCCCTGCCCGGCCTTCTCCAGCAACAGCCAGTGAGTGTCGGTCGCCAGCCACCGCCGGGCTCTGGGTCCCCCCCAAGGCCCCTGACTCTGCACCAGCTGGGGGCACTGCACCCCACAGGCAGGGCCCCACGCCCAGTCCTGCTCCTGGGGGTGAGGGTGCGCACCGCTCCTGGGTGTCTGAGGCAGGGCCCGTCCGGCCCATGGCTCACGCGCTCATTCTCCCTGCAGCCAGTTCCTGAACTCCGGCGCCTTCACCGTCAGCGGCCGGCCCTTCCTGGACCCCGGTTACAGCCCTGCGGCCACGCTCCCTAGCTTCCCGCCAAAGAGCGACCTTCCTCAGGTAGGCCCCTCGTGGCCCTGGAGCACATGGCCATTGGCCGGCCCTGGGGGGGCCACTGGTAGCCCCTCTGTCCCCGCCGGCTGCCAGGGAGTGTCCTAGTCTCCAGGGACGGGGTCAGAGGTCATGTGAGGGGCCACCGTCTGGCACTTAGGGGCCCACTACGGGTGACGACAGAATGCAACTCACAGTCCGAGGCGAGTTCCTCAGATCTCAGTGCCCTGCTCTGCCAGGCGCCGCCGCCACCGCCGCCGCCGCCGCCGCCGCCGCCGCCGCCGCCGCCGCCGCCGCCGCCACTGCGCCTCGGGAGGGTCCTTGTGCACGGGCCATGGGTCCTGCCCCGGTACCGGGCCATGTCGGGAGCCTGACGGCCGCCCTGCTCTGTGACTGCTGGGGTGGCTTCTTGTGGGGACGCTGGGCGGCGCAGCTCCCCCAGCAGGCGGGCTTCTCACGTAGTGCCTCCGAAGACGGGCTCTGGTCCTGCCACCTGACGGGGGACATCACTGGCGGCATGGTGCCTCGGTGCCCACTTCGGGGGTGGCGCGGGTGGGCAGGTCCTCGGCGCCCTGTGCCGCGTTTTCTCCCTGTAACGGGGGCCGCGTGGAGTCCACTGGCGACAGGCTGTGGGAGGGTGGGGTGCAGCCAGCCTGGTCAAATCTGGAGGCCTCACGTGGACCCAGCCTGGGCCTTGGAGCTTGCACCCCAGGGAACTCCTGGGGCGCCGCAGGACCACAGAGAGTCAGACCTGGTCTGTCCCATGGGACCGCTGTCCCCACACCTGCTCCCCAGAACCTCAGAGCGGCCCTGTTTGGAAACCACGCCTCTGCAGGCCTGCGTGGTTGCGAAAGCCGGGGCCGAGTGGGCCTGGGTCACCCGGTGGGCTTGCGACCCTGACCTGCATTCTCCTGAGAAGTGGGACAGGCACGGAGAGTGGCCGTGCAAACGTGGCCAGAGATTGGAGCTGCGCCAGGGGCCAGGGACAGCGCCGGGGCCCAGGGACAGCGCCAGAGCAGGACACAGCAGGAAGATCCTCCCCTGGGCCTGAGGAAGCATGGTCCTGCCACCTTGACCTTGGAGTCTGGCTCTGGGAGCCACGGTCTGCAGCCCTGGCTGACCCCTGGACACGACCTGCTGCGTCCGGGCCCCCCAGCTGGGCCCGTGGACGGGGAGTGGAGCGGCTGCCTGGGTAATTCCTCGGCACGGTCCGACACAATCCCCCACCAGGCCGTCACCTCGTGACACTGTTGCCAAGCTGAGCTGTCACCTACGGACAAGGACACCAACGTGGGACCAGCAGAAGCCTGCAGCCGCTCACCACACCCAAGCCTGGCTGCGCTGCCCTGCTCACCCCCTCTGCCAGTCCACACAGTTCCTCCAGCTGGAGCCGGGCTCCTCATGCAGCTCACTGGCCCCGGCAAAGTGCTGCCGGCCCACACTCAGGCCAGCCACCCTCCTGGTGTCACTAGGACCTGTGATGGGCCCCTGGTGGGCTGCGCTGGACCCAGCCCCTTTGGATGAGCGCAGGGGAAGCATTCCACGAACCTGCCCCAGCGCCAACCGCGGGCTCCTCGGCTGTGAGGCCGGCGTTCAGTGGGATTTGGAGTCTGGCCCCTCGGGCCTCCACCTTCACAGCCTGGCCACAGGCCCACCGGACAGACACGCGCCTGTGCGAACAGTGCGAACAGGGATGGCCTCGACACGCCCACATCCTGGTCCCCACCCCGGAGGAGGGGCTCTGCAGGGGCACTGTGGGGAGGACCCTGAGGGTCCTGAGAAGAGGAGGAGGCCCAGTCAGAGGGAAGGCGCGGCTGCTGGCGGTGAGGACTGAGGAAGGGCCGGGCCCAGGAGGTGGCGTCCCAAGAGGCTGGGAGAGGCTGGGAGCCCCGGAGCCCGAGGGCCAGCCCTCCTGACCCGTCACGGACATCCGCTCTACGGACCCCTGAGGTAATAAACGTGCGTCGTTTAAAGCCCTGAAGTTCGTGTTTGTGTCTGTTACATAACTGAGAGGAAGCGCACACTCAGGATGCCCTCTGGTGGCCAGTGGTACCTTCCAGAAGTTTCCCACGGCTGCAGGGATCAGGAGTTAGCACACCCTTGAGGCTCAGGTGGCTGAGGCGTCTCAGGTGCAGACCATTTCAAAGCCCAGGGACCCAGGAAATTAGATCCCAAATAAGAAACCAGAAAAGGACGAGTGTAGCTAGACTGAAGGTGAGGGCAAATGTAAGCCCATAGGCCTTGTACTGCTGGCAGCTAGACGAGCCTTGAGTTTCCTGGCAGGCAAAGCAAAAAGGGAAAGGCATGCGCTGTGTGACTAGTTGGCTGCTGGGAATCAGTTCTCCCCACTTCCTTGTTGGGCCCAGAGCAGTTGCCCAGGTCAGCATCCCCACACCCGCCCGTACCTCCTGCGCACCTGTGGCTTCCAGCTCTCTGCTGGACTTGGTCCCGGCTTCACTGTCTGGAGACTCTGCTCCTTGTCACCAGGGCTCAGTCACGTGTGCAGACCCAGGCCTGGGCCATGGGCGGTGGACTGACTGCGCTTGTGTCTGGTCCTCAGCTAAGATACCCATGGAGTCACTGCTCTGCTCTCGGAACCAGGGGGTCAGGGCCAAGGGCGGTCCTGCCGTCGGACTGGCTCCTTCACCCAGCCTGGGTCCGGAGCTCAGGTCCTGGGCTCTGCACAGGGGGTGCCCAGCGCTCTTTCCTGTGTTCCGAAGATATCCATGGCAGACAGCATCTCGAGGTGTGTTGTATTCAGGGGTTTTGCCGACACCCTGTGGCTCTCCCGCACCCTCCTCACGTTACTACACGGGAGTCAGCCTGGTGATCGCTAGCTGCCTGGAGGTGGCCGTCTGATGGGCGTGCGGTGCTCCCGCTCCGCCAGGACGGTTGCCAAGTGGTCCCCAGGTGGACATGCTCCACTCAGAAGCCTGGCGGCGCCGCCACATTGAGCTACCAGGGCCCGTCCAGTCTGTGTCACTGCTTCTCCGGTGGCATGCGTGCCCAGCGTCTTGTATGCTGTCCTCGCCTTTGGCTCCGACATCGGGCTGTCCAGGCCCAGAGCGGTCATTGTCCGGGTGATGTGCGGCCTAATGTTCCCCAACATGGCCCGCGGCATCCCCCAGGGTTTCCTGTGGCCTCTGCCCATTGGGTTCTCATCCCGACTCATGCCTGGTCCCCTTTCTGACCCGGGCCCCATGTGATCTGCAGCGGGGTGCAGAAGTGTGAAGTGTGGGGTGCAGCGTGTGGGGTACAGAGTTGTGGGGTGCCAGGGCATGTACAGAGTTGTGGGGTATGGAGTTGTGGGGTGCAGTGTGTGGGGTACGGAGTTGTGGGGTGCAGTGTGTGGGGTACAGAGTTGTGGGGTGCCGGGGCATGGGGTACGGAGTTGTGGGGTGCCGGGGCATGGGGTACGGAGTTGTGGGGTGCTGGAGCATGGGGTACGGAGTTGTGGGGTGCCGGGGCATGGGGTACAGAGTTGTGGGATATGGGGTGGGTGGGTGCAGGCCCGTGGCTCTTCCACTCGGTTCTGTGATTGACATGTGATTTGGGTTAGTGCTTCTGTGCCTTTTAGTGCTTTCACAAGGTTGTGTGCTCAGCGTCTCCAACTAGTTCCAGAGCCTTCTGTCCCCCAAAGCAGCCCCATGCCCCAGCACCCACTCCGTCTGGGGTCTCCTGTCCCGCACGTGTCCCATCTGTGGACTCGCCCCCACATGGCCTGTGGTTCTGGGTTTCTCCCTGAGCACCGTGGGGTCAGGGCGTCCCTGCCGTGTGTGGGGGGACGCTCCATGTTGGGGGAACTGCGTCCCTCCTCCCATTGGACATGCTGTGTCACTCTGGCGTGTGAGCTGACCCTGTGGCTGTGCGTGTGCGTCTTGTGCACACGCAGGTCACGCGTAGGAGTGTGTTCCAGATGTGAGCACATCTAACGAGGATACTCAGGGCCGTGTGGAGGCCTCCTGTTCTGCACCCTTGGAGGCCTGGTGCCTTCACAGCCCAGCTGGGGCTTGCTGCATCCCCTCCAGGTCACTGCCTGGTCCCTCTGGGGTCCTCGCCACCCCACTGTCCCTGCTGCCTGGCACCCTCCTGCCCTGAGCCCCACGGCAGAACTCTCGTTGGCCAGCTGTGCCTGAGGCCGTCAGCTGGTGCACCCAGCGTCCGGACAGACAGCAGGCCGCCTGAGGCTCAGGCTGTGAGAGCCTGCCTGGCGGGCTCTGGGCGGGACCAGGAGAGGACCAGAGCTGACTGGGCCGGCGGGCGGCCTGACACGACTGGACAGCAGGTGCAGGAGTCCCCTCCGTGGCCCACAGCCTCTCCTCGGAGCTGACTCAGGCCCTCCGTCCCCCCATCAGCTCCAGCCCTGACCTGAAGCCCAGGGGCCTCCCCAGAACCACCCCAGCATGCCCTCACTAGAAAACCTTTGAGGTCAGGAGCCTCAGGGTGCAGAACTTGCTGGCCACCTGCTGGAAACACTTGCCCGTTCTAGCTAATGATGAAAATGGCTTAGTGTTGGGGTCAGCAGGAGGGGGCCTTGCTATGTCTCCAGAGTTTTCTAGAAAATTTTACATACCTGCCTTAAAACTCACCCACTTAGAGGAGTTGAGAAACCACTACCTCTGTCTAGTTCTGTAACCATCCATCACCGTGCGGCAGCCCCATCTGCCCAGCCTGGCCCCCCAGGCCACCTCGTCTGGGGTCCCCTGTCCTGCCCGTGTCTGTCTGTGGATTCACCCCTTGGGGCCTGTGTGTCTGGGTCTCTCCCTGAGCACCGTGGAGTTGGGGTTCCTCCACGTGGGGGCGAGGGTCTGGGCATCTCTGCTGTGCGTGCGGGGACACGCCAGGGGCCGGTGGACACCGTCCAGCGATGCGCACGGGCTGTGCCCACTTGGGCGCGTGAGCCGTTCTGTGCAGGGTCTGCGGGCCGTGCGCACGGGAGGCTCTGTGCTCGGTGCTCGGGTGGTACAGACAGTGGCGTGGTGGGTGTCTGACGCCGGAGTGCCCGCCTGCCCACGTCTGACGCCCACGGCCTTCGGGCAGCGGCTGCAGCCGTCATGCGGTCTGTCCCCTCTCGCCCAGTGCGGCAGTGCCCCTTCGCCTTGCAGCCCAGCCCGGCGGTGGGTGGTCCCCGGGAGTGGCTGTGCCTGCTGCAGAGCCTGCGGTCTCCAGACCCCCCAACTCCGAGCACCGCAGGCCCCCAGCCCTCTGGGCAGGCGGGCACAGCCCCTGCCCTGGCTGAGGCACAGGCTGAGACCCAGCATGGGCGAGGCCTGTGGAGGCCAGTAGGGCTGGCGGTCAGGCTCGGGGTGCCGGTCCGGGGCCCAAGTCCCGAGTGAGAGGTGGTGTGGAGGGGCGGGGGCTCCCTGCCAGTCCTGGGGTGCGGAACAGCACCCGCGGCCACCTGGGGGAAACCGAGGCAGGACTGAGGGCGTGCCGGGCGGCCCCCAGGGGCGTCCTGACAGGCCCAGCCGTGATCCGCCCCGTCCGGTAATCCACGGGCTGCCAGGAATCGCCCTGACGGGAGACATCATTTCCTGAAAGTCAGCCGGCCTGAGGGGAAGTAGGCGCTGCGGTGACTAACCCCTCATGCGCGCGAACGCCGGTGCGGTGCCGGCAGGCCGACATGAGGGAGGCGCCGCACCATGTCCCAGCTGCGCTTCTGGCTGCGCTGGGCTCTCGGTCAGGTACCGCCCACGCGGCCCCTCCGCGGCTGGACAGGGACTCCAGCTTCCAGAGGGAGAGACCTGGGGGGGCCTGGGGCAGCGGGAGG
>RJWH01007137.1:0-43132 GCA_004363575.1 Solenodon paradoxus | reverse complement strand
CACACACACACACACACACACACACACACACACACCCCTTTATCCCTCTCTCCCTCTTATTTCAGAAACTCAGACATACCTAAGAGCAGAAACCAGAGATTTTCAACACACACTCAGAGATTCAATATATCCCATTGAATATTATAGATTTGGGGACCCATGTGGCTTTGAAAAGTTGTTCTTAGAATCCATCTCACTTCATTTCATTTGAATCATCTCACTTCTGTAGTCCGTTGTAAGTGTGACTGCTTCCTTAGCCTCAATTTTAATTTTACTTTTGGTACATACATATCGTATAACACAATTTCTCAACTAGCCAATCTGAGTTTTCCTTGCCCTTTCAAAAACAGACACAGATGCTGACAATTGCATGTGAAAGATCTTTCACCACAGCCTTTTTCAAGACACAACAAAACCCCACTGAAATAACCTAAAAACCAAATCACCAGGAATTGGTTACATACATAACAATCCATTGAATAATGGGAAATGATACAGACTATGAAAATAATCTGCAAAGAATGTTAAGTTACATAACACTGAGTGAGAAAAGTAGGAAATAAAACTATATATCCACATATGTGCCATTTTATTAAAGAAAAATATAGACATGTAGAAAGTGATCTGGAAGGAAATAACCCCCGACACACACACACACACACACACACACACACACACACACACACACACACACACACTTTTTCCCCCAGATCTAAAGCCCAGGCCCATGGTTTTCATATTCTGCCTCTGAGCTACCTGAGACATCCACGCTACAGGCGTCTCCTCACCCCTTCTGTTTGTGGTGGTTACCACTACATGGTGGGATGCTGGTGATAAGTATTTTTACTTGTGATTGTCTTCATTTCCCAGCTTTTACATTCAGAAATAAAACTTTTGTTCAAAGATCAGAAGAGTGGGGGTTTCTGTATTGGAATCTAGAAAGCTACAACGCTTTCCCCCTTTCGTATCCCGGCTGTTAGGAAGTCACTTTCTCCTCTCATTTTAAAGGGACGGCATTGCCACATTATTAAGCAATTATTAAGCCACGAGGCTTCATTCAAGAGCAATAAACTGACCTCTTAAGAGAAAATTAGTGAAGCCCAAGAAATTAGAGCTGAAAATCCCTACTGAGTGATCTAACGCATCCCTCAGGAGTCCACATCATATACCTTACACTTTCTGGTGTGGGCACTTTCTCTTCAATTTAATCGTAAATATTTCAAGTGATTACAATTTCCCAGTTACATTTTAGACCCGTCAACAGCTATTAATTCATCTTCCCTGAACAGAATGTAAGAACTCCATCAAGCCTCAGAGATGTCCATCTAACTTTCTTTCCTGGACCTGCACAACTATCTTGGACCTGGTTCAAATCCTAGCCACACCACTTAGTCATAAAACCTTACGTAAGGCCCTTTTCTCTCTGATCTTAGCTCTCCTCAAATGTAAAAGGGAAATCTCTGCCCCTACCTCACAGGAGGTGCTGCAGGAATTAGAGGACATAATGCATCTACAGAATACACTGACTGCCTCAGGAGATGGTCAGTGATTCTAGAATGTTGGACACATGTTGAACAGCTGTTTTCCTGGCAGCGGAGATGAGCTAGGCTAAGTCAGCAAGCCCATCTTTTGTATTTCTCTGAAAGACACAAGTGGATGGGAACAGACAGTGCACTTCATGACCTTGAAGCAGAAAAATTCCTTTTGGTACTCAAAGCCTGCCTTAGTCACATCACCCAAATCCACCCGTCTCAGGCAGCATCCACTGGGCATTTCCACTATTGAGAAGAGCTGCAGTTTCAGTACTGGCCACAGGATGAGGGAAAGATGAAGTGAAGCGCTGTGTCAGAGATGGTTTCCCCATGACTTGACAAATAGTTCATCTAGAGGCAGAAGGAAAGAGAACAAAGGCACCCCAACTTCCGGATGAAGCTGACAAAGTGTACAGATGCAGAGGATGACCAAAGGCAGTTTACGGATTAGGCAAATATCTACTAAGCACCTACTAAGGACCAGGAACTATTCTGGGCACAGGGACACCACAGTGACAGAAGGAAAAAAAAATGTACGCTTGTGAACTAACGTTCTGGTGGGGAAGGCAGACAATAAACAAATAAAGAAGTCAGACAATTGCTGATTATGCTACCTGTGATGATGGAAATACAAGGGGTAATGAGATTGACGGTTACAATAGACACATGGTCAGGGAGGTAACGAGTAAGTGATTGGTACTGAAAATGGCCAAATGCCAACAGGTAAAGAGTGGGATAGCCAGAGCCCCACTGGGATGGGAAAGGCTAGTTGTATTTGAGAAAGAAAGAGAGAGGACGGCCTAAGTAACTGGAGCATACCGAGAGAGAAGAGGGCTGGCAGGACGGGCTGGAGAAGCAGGCAGGATCTATTAACCAAGGACAAGCCTTGAGAAGCAGATTCTTAGAGAAGACACTGTCCCCTTTGGCAGGCTGAGTCTGAGGGGCCTGAGGGGATCTCCAAGCAGAAGATCAGGACTATATGCTAAGAACTAGAGACAGTATTGGAATTTAAGAAAACATTCAGTAGCAACAAAATCATGAGGAAGAATTCTAAAAAATATACATCTCTGGGTGCCACTCTGGGAGAGAATCATACAAATAGGTCTTGGTCAGGATCGGGGAAAAAAATTTAATGATACTCCAAGATAATTCTGATACATCCATTCAAAAAATATTGCTTGCATTCTTACTCTGTGCCTGAGCCATCCTAAGTACTGGAGAGGTAACTCTGTACAGGCCCCAGAGTTTGCAGTCTAGAAAAAGAACAGTGAACACAGAAACAAAGCAGTTATAATGATACTACCAGAACAGCTGGTAAAATGTAGCTTAACTGTGATACATCTAAAGAAGAAGTGGTTTTTGAGTTGACAGCTAAGAAATAAGAAGGAGCAGCCAAGTGAGTATTTGGGGAACAGCATTCCAGGCAGAAAGAACAGACAATGCAGAAGGCTCGGTGGAGAACTCAGTAGATTCTCAGTAAATTCTCAGTAGGTTCTCAGTGGAGAACTCAGTTTACTCCTCCTGGATTAACCAACCAAAATGGTAGAGAAGGAACTATTGTACCGACATGTGTGCATCCAGCAAGCTATACTAAATACATACTTGGTCCCTGGCGCTGTGTCAGGTGGTGACACAGGGGTGAGCAAGACAGTCCCCTCTCTCAGGCAGTCACATGCAGGGGGGGGGGGGGTGAGCAGATAACCCAAATCAGTATGACTCCATGAGATAAATGAGAGCGTCCCAGACAGCTGGTTCCTGCTCCACACCGAGCAGATGGTGAATTTTTGTATCAGATGAGCAACTGTTTTTGACACTGGGCGGAATAAAACTATTTGCATTTCTTTGTGACCCTGCCAGCTCAGATTATCCGATTTTTGGTGAAATAGTTGCAATAATGGATCTGAGATATGGTATAGTGATCATACTTTGGCAAAATACCATCCTAATAATAAGCAGCATTTACTGAGCACTTAAATTCACCTTGATACGCGATCCCAGAGTCTCCACAACATTCCTATGAGGCAGGGACTTGCATTATTCCTTTTTTTTTTTTTTTTTTTTTTTTCAGATGAAGAAATTGATGTTCAGCAAGGTGAGGGGGCTTCTGGGAGTCGTCGACGCCGATGTGACCATTTCCCAACTCAGTGTGGGTTAGGAGGCGCCGTCCTGGCTCAGCCTCAATGGCTTAGAGGCTGGTGTACTCACTCTCCTCACCCCTTCCCCAAGTGAATCCCTTTTCCTTGTCCCCCATCCCAAACCTGCACCTGGACCTCCTGCATCAGCCAGATCTACCTGCATCTCTCTCCCAGAGTGCGGTTGGTGGAGAGCTGCAGAGGAAAAGAATTTCTCGTATGGGTACTTGGAGTCACCGGGCCCTGACTGGGCGGGGCCCGCTGCAGGGCTGTGCCGCACTCGAGTCTCCAGAGGCCCCCCTGCAGTGGGGGAAGACTGAGCCCCAAGGTGAGCACTTTGCGCCTTGCCCACTTGTGCGAGAAGAGAAATTACTGGGGCTCAGTGTTCACGGTCTGAATAGAAGGGGTTGCGGCAGGGGCCGCAAATTGTCGAAGCCAAGAAGGAGGATTGAGGGGCGTCCTGGTGGAGTGGCCGTTAGGTCAAGTCACCTTCGAAGGAGCGCAGTCCACGTGCCTCCCTAGGACAGGAATCCGCACCCCGGTTGGGGGTGGGTGTGCGGGTGGGAGGAGCAACCAATGTGAACAACTAAATGAAATAAAAATTCCAGCTTGCCTGTCTGCCTTCATTCCCGCCTGCACCTTTCACTGAAGAAGAAGAAAAAGTAGTGAGTCCCCTGTGGTCCCCTTTACACGCACTCAAATTCAGCGACTTAAAAGAAATGAGCTGGTCATCTTCAGCCTGCAGACACCACAATTTGCAACTTAAAGGGGCTGTCTCTCTCCCTTTCCCTGAGCCTCTGGGTTTTCTGGGTCGTCTGTGGTCTCCGGGGGCACCGTCGCCGAGCGCCGTCCAGGAGGCGAGTGGCTCCCGCCCCTCCCCGCCGCCTCCCTCCCTCCCTCCCGTGCGGAGACACTTGGCCCGGGTCCCGGAGCTCAGGCGGGTGCCAGCCGAGGCCCGGCGCTCAAGGGGCGAGGTCACGTCTCCCGTGAGCCCCGCGCTGCTGGCTTTTCAGACGCCCGCCTCCCGCCGGCGGCCAGAGCTCCAGACGCGCCTCCTCCGCGCGGCGCGCGGGCCGGGCCCATGTCTCAGTACGCCCCCAGCTCGGACTTCAAGACAGCGTTGGACTGTAGCCCCGAGGCCAGCCCCGAGGATGACAAGGCCGAGGAGGACCTGCCCAGGCCCAAGAACTACCTGTGGCTCACCATCCTCTCGTGCTTTTGCCCCGCGTACCCCATCAACATCGTGGCGTTCGTCTTCTCGGTCATGGTGAGTGGACCCGGGCAGCCCGGGAGGGGAGAGGCGAGCGGCGTTGCGCCTCCTGGGGGCCGGCGCGCTCGGCTGCGTTTCTGTGTGGTGCGCTCCCGGTCGCGGGTCGCAGGTCTCCGGTCCTCGATCCCGGATCTCCCCGCCGCCCGCAGCGCCGGCTCCGCGCCCCGCGCGCTGGGAGCCCAGCCCAGCCTGCCCAGGCCGCCCGCCCACTTGCCCCGCGCGCCGTGCGCTCTCCAAGCCCGGCAAGCTCTTCCGTGGGCTCCGCTGTTCTCTCCCGCCTCCTCCGACCCTCCGGGGCCGTCACCCGGTTCTTCTCAGTCCCCTTGTCGCTAGTCTAGAGCCACGCTCACAAGCAGCAGCCCGTCGTACTCCCTGCGCTCCTAGGCTCTGCGTCCCCCTCTTGTCGCGCCCCACGCTCCCGCTGTCCAGCGCCCAGGACTGTCCTCCTCCAGCATTTGCGGCCATTCTCTGCTGCGCCTCGGGGCGCCTGGGCCACTCTCCGAGCAGCGCCTAGCAATCCCCGATGTCCTCTCCTTGACCCCAGGCCTCGCGGTTTGGCAGGCTCCCCGCTGGGTAACTGGCCCTCCCCAAGTCTTTGTACACCAGCTCCTCGCGGGCTCTCTCCCGCACCCCCGCGGTCCCTCACCCTGCGCGCGGGAGGCGAACACTCGCTCTCGCTCTCATTCCAGGGGCGCCCCTCTCGCCAGCAAGGCACGATTCCCCGCCCCCAGGCTTTAGTTAGTTTTACTCCTTTCTACCCCCAGCACGTGGCGTCTTCCCTCATGTGCTGTTCCCGCCTGTCCAGGCGCCCCCCAAGGGCTCCCAGGCGCTCCCCCACCTCAGTCCTGCGCCTGGGGCGCTCCTGGAATGTTCCGGGGACTCCACGCTCAAGGCGGCTCAAGCCGGATCTCTGCGCCTTTTGCACCCGGGTCTGGGGATCTGCGCGCCCCTCCTGAACTGGGACCGCCGGCGCTTCCAGTCGGCCCTTCTGGAGCTCGCCCCCGTGGTCCCCTGCAGCCCTGGGAGGGACTCCGGTGCGAACCCCACCGGGAGGCCGACGGGCGCACTCCAGGTCCTCGCCTTTATTGACTGGAGCAGCTGGCCTGGGGGTGGCGGCGTGGGGGGTGACGTTCTGACCGCGCTGTCCCGGGGCAACCCTTGCGGCGAGCTCCAGGCGACGGAATCGCCAGCCCCTGCACCAGGAGCTGGGATTCAGGTCCCTGAAGACGTAGAGCCATCCACCCCACCACCCCGTCCCCACTCAAGTCTGTCCACACTTGCCTAGGGGTGGCGCCGTATTCGTATTCGCTTCATGGGTGCGCACAGAGACCTCGTATGCACCGGCAGCTTGCCTTTCTCCCACCCGGGGTTTGCAGGCTCTCTGCGCCCACATTCAGGACGTAGCCCTGAAGTTCCGCTGGCCTCAGTCTGTTAGTCCGTACAGTGGGAATATTCACGCTCATGTTTCTGGAGGCTGTGAGTATGAATGAGGGAAATGAGAGTATAATGCTTGGAACAGTGCCCGGTGTGGTGGTGGTGTTAGATCAAGTGTCATTTCTCAGGGCCTTCTCTGATCAACCACAGCTCCCAGACAAGCTCTGCTCCCCTTTTCCCTCCTGTTTGTGCCCAAAGCACTTGTCTCCACCTGGTACCCCATGTTACTTGTTAATATGCTTACTGTCTGTGTCCCCTCCTTAGAATATAAGTTCTCGGAGGGCAGGGATAGTTGTCAGTGTTTATAGCTGGATCTTCTGCATCTAGAAGGGATTCTAGCGGGGTGACAGATGCCCAGCCAATGTGATGAGATGAATGAATGGATGGGTGAATGAAGGGTGTTCTGCTCTCCTCCTGCTGTTTTTATTTGGTTGGTTTTTGTTTTGTTTTGGTTTTTTTGTCCCAGACTGAAGCTGGGGAAGCCACCCTATCAAGTTCCTTAATACCAACCAGCCAGTTTCCTCCCCTCCTTCCTCTCCTGAGATATCCGGTCTGGGGTGTCTGGGGAGAAGGGGAAGCCACATTCTGCAGGCAGCAGCAGACTGGCTGGCTGGCTGGCATTGGTGCCCACACTCTCTCCTGGTTTATTAATGAATCAGCAGCCAATTCAGCCTTCTCCCAAATCAGCTAGAAACCTGCCTGCAGAGACTCCAACCACCTCCAGCACCATTGGGTTGACATGAGCTTCCCTCCGATGGGTGGTGACAGGCTGGATATTAATGATGCCATTCAGGGTCTCCTGAAGGATAAAATTTGTACTTGCTTTGAACAGGAACCTCGATTTCTTCCCCATTCCCTCCCCCAAAACTTTTCTCAATGGTTTCATACCAAGAGATTATTCTATTCTGTTGACTATGGGCAAGTCTTCTGCTTTTTAAAGACTTGATTTCTCCAGCTATAAAATGGGAAAGTGGAAAGTTTTCTCAGCTCAGCAAAGTTGCTGTTCCAGTAAAAGCAAACACAGCATGGCCAGCCCCCAGCACTGGGCTAGGTGTGTGCAAAGCTGTCCAGCAGAGGAATAGATTTGGAACCTAGAACCATAATGCGTCACATGTGAAAATAAACAGAACGTCAACTAAACAAAAGTCAAATTCTAAAAACCATCTTCTGCACACTCCTCATTGCATTCCCTTGAAGGCACTGGAGGCGTCTTTTCATGGAAGCAGAGCAGATCTGGACTGGACGAGGGTCTGGAATAAAAACTCTAAAGTCCAAAGATCAGAGAGGAAGGGTTTGTAGACCAACTCTGCCAGATGTGTGTTTTCCCTCTGGTGTCTGGTGATGTTCAATCCCAGCGATTTTCAAATCTCATTTATCTTTGTTTTGTGATTCACAAAACAAGGCTCAACACACCACTGCTGGGGAGGGTGCTATTTCCTACTGAGGCATTTAGAAATTTGGGGCAGCATAGGTGTATCCCAATGAGTTGGTGGGGAGCACTACTGGCATTTGTTAGAAAGGACTACAGTCCTCATGTCCTACAATGCTGTCAAGTAATGTCCTCTTAGAGATGTGTCCCAATAAACAATGGACCTATCGCAAACATCAATAGCACCCCAATTAAGAAACAAAATGATACTAAGCATTGACATATGGAAAATATTGACAAGACTCAAAATAACTAGTTCCCAGAACTGTAAAAATTCCTGGCAATCTCAAAACAGTCAATGACTTTATTAAACCAAGCTTGAGAAGACCCCTATAAAGTTGCAAAGTTGGAGGAAAATAACAAAATTACCGAGAACAATATCTAAGAAGCCCATTCTTCAAATTGTGGGTTCTATGACCTGTCTACCCCGACCCCCCAGTGGCTGAGACTGAGCATGCGATGATGTACAGTATCAGACTGTCGCTGGTCAAGTCTTGTCAAGGGTAGGGACATGGAAGTCTTGTCTTCTTCATGTATTGGAAATGTATTTGTTGAAGTGAATTTAGCCTGTACTCTGTTTCAGGGGACTGTACTTCAAGAATTTCCCCACAGACTGGGCCATTACTAGCCCATCGTGCATCTCTCATGAATTTGAAAATGGCTCCCCATTTCTGGGAAGATAGTCCCTTATCTGGAAACAGTTTGGAAACTAGAACACAGACTAGCTTTCGGTCCTCCTTCATCACACTTCTACCCATCCCTGATTATCTCTGGTGATTCTACCTGAAAGGAACCCCATCATTTCCACATGGCCTTTAACCCTGGGGAATACGCATTCAACAAATCATATTATTTATTATAATATTCTCAATACATTGAGCACCTATTATGTGCCAGGTTCTCTGTTCCAGATATTGGTAACTCTTCAACTTTATCAAAGTGGTAAATAAGATCAGCAAGGGCTCTGCCCTCCTAGATCTAGAAGACAGAGGATCTGGGCAGGTTGTGAAAATATTGGCAAATTCAGATTTAGCTCAGCTTCTGTTGGGTTTGTAGCTAGAATTTGCTACCTGACTCAAGAGACTGGGGTTAAGTCCATGATAAGCCTCCATTCTTGATGACACCATGATGTAATCATTTACACAGAAGAACCAAGTTAATCACTCCAAGAATCGATACATATAGCCAATGGCTTTACGGGGTAATTTATAATCCTTTTTTCATCAGAACTTCTCTCCCACTTACAGAACCTACCTAGAGACCAGCCATTGAAGCTTGAATGCTTTTCTACCTTTGGTTACATTTATGATTTCATACAACCACCAATCTTTGGCAAGCTTATATTTTTCAACCCTACAAAATAAGGGTTATAGGAATACCTATTAAAGTTCTTTTGTAAGATTAAGTGGTAAAAGTTCATTGTTTCTACCACATTATCTAGAACACAACTAGAATTCAATTAGTATTGATGACTGATGGTAACGATGATGAGATATATAGATAGATACAAATCATTACTTTTCCAGTAGTAGTTTTTCTGTTTTTATTGAGACTAGTAAATTTTATAAGAATAAAATCAGTATGTAACTGGAATAAATAATCGTTGCAGCCAGAGGTAAATATCAATGCTAAATTGAAACATACAAATTAACAAGGAAGATTTTTGGTTAAGCATGGAGTATTGACCACATCTGGTCTTCTCCACTCCATTCTAAAACCACTTAAAATTATAGTAAATGAATTTTAAAAAGACAAACACCAAAGGACAAATTAGGAGAACAAGGGTGGAGATGAGCGAGGTGAAAAGTCTTAGAAGTCCTGCAGAAGGAGGAGCCAATAAGAAGGTTAATTTGCCATGAAAAACTCTAGAAAGGACCAGAAGTCAGAGGCTCCAAATGAAGACACCATCTGTGAAGGTGGAAAAAAAAGTTGGGTTGAAGCAAGAAGGGATCTTTGAGTGTCCATTTAAGAAGTGATACACTATCAAAGGTCATCTGCCACCCCACAAAGAAGATACCATATCCTTATCAACTCTGATAGGAGATTGACTCTCCAGTGAGACTTGGCAAAATTACTCCAGACACCAGGCACAGACACAGTAGAGGTGAGGCATCATACCAAAAACAAAGAATTCATGAAAAGTCAGCATAGCTTCTTGTCCTTACCCCTCTACTTGGCACCTACCCTGGCATCCAGGAAGGAAACTGGTGAATTTCTCTGTGAAGATGTGATGATTCCAAAAGAATAATACAATCATTTAGGAATCCTCCAGAGACATGATGAACTTCCTACCCAATCGCCCCAGGATCCTCCACCATTGTCAATACCCATTCTCATACATAAAGATTCCAAGAAGCTTTCAGTCTCTTACTTTCATGTATAAAAAGACAGTCAAAGACTATCAGACATTTGAGAATTCTTCTGGGTTAAGAGATCTATGGTTTATGAAAGAAACGAGTGGAAGAAAATAGAGAATTAGAAGAAGACTTTGAGAATAAATGATTAACATCTTCAGAGAAAGAGGAAACTACTAGTCATCCAGAAAATAAGAACAGGTTGGAAAAATTATATATAAAACAATCAGAGAAGCAAAACAGAGCTCTTTGGAATAAAAAATATGAAATTTGAAGTTGAAGGCATCTCAGGGATATATTACAAAAATCAGAAAGATAGAAAATAGGGAAGCAACCCAAGTGACCATCAACAGATGAACAGATCCATAAAATGTGGTGTATCCACACAATGGAATACTATTTAGTCTTTAAAACAAAGGAAGTTCTGACACATGGATGAACTATAAAGATGCTATGCAAAACAAAAGAAGTCAGTCACAAAAGAACAGATGTTGTGTGATTCCACTTACAAGAGGGATGTCAGTAGTCAAATTCGTAGAGACAGAAAGTAGAATGGGGGTTTTCAGAGCTATGAGAGAGAATGGAATCAGGAGTTATTGTTTAGAGGGCATAGCGTTTTAATTCAGGAAGATGGGAAAGTCCTGGAGATGGATGGTGGTGATGGCTGTATAGCAATGTAATGTATACGTTACATATATAGGTGTATAGATACAGATATAAAATGTATGTAATGCCCCTAAACTTTACACTTAACCCTTGAAGATCTTTTTTATTAATAAGAAAAGCATTTCTAGCTATAATGAATCTTAATGACTTCAGAGGATACCTTCCAAAAATCTTCCAGGGGAGGCTTCATTTAAAAGAACTCACATCCTAGAAGAATGTGTCTCAAACTTTAACTACCTGAAGATCTTGTTAAAATGTAGATTCCACTCCTCCTTCAAAGCCCAGCTGAAAAATCACTTCCTCCCTGAAGCCTTTCTTGATTGCCCTCTCTCCCTCACCTGAGGTTGCGCCCCCACACCATACTCCGTAAGGATCCCCTCAGAGCACCTTTGCTTACTTGCACCAGTTTGTATAGATGAACACCTTGAAGTTGTACCCCAACACCTAAGACAATGCTGGGTACATGGTCGGTGAATAACATGTTGGATGAATGAATGAATGGCTACAGCAACCCAATTGGTTCCTACATTTATTTCTAAGGACACACCTCCCCTCCCCAGCTATAATCTGTATTTCTGCCAAAATACCAAGCATCACAAAGAGGTTAGCTAAGGTTTGCTTCCCAAAGATAATTTTCCTGGCTGATCCAGAGCTTACCAACATTGTCACACTGAAGACACATTTGGAAATTGGTCTCTATTCTAACTTGTTGGTCTAGGGCAGGAGAGTCTTCAGTTCAAAGCACTTACCCAGAGGGGTCATGAGTTCAGAGCATGGACCTCAACACACCTGAAAATCTCCAGTTCTAGAAGCAGAGGAATTAAGCCAGACTTTCCAAAGCTCTCCTTCTCAGAAAACGTCCCAAAAATGGGACAGGAAGTTGGGATGAACTTGAGAAGCCAAATGCTAAGTGAAGTAAGGGTGAATTGCTTCTTTTCCTTGGGTGTTTGTTGAAACCTTTGCCCAACCACTGTGCCTTATAGCTCTTCAGTAGACTAATATCTAACACGGGGTCTCCACTAAGAATGTCGCTCAGCATCCTTTGATCCTAAAGCTAATATGCCACAGAACACACTTTGGGAACTACTGCTCTTAACCACACACTGGCCCTCATCTAAAGGAGGTGAGTCATTGTGGGGGAGCGGGGGCTCCATCCCACACCCGGTAAATCCACTGTAAGTTCTTTGCCACAAGCATTTCTGCTACATAACGAATTGACTACAGGCAATTTTACTGTAAAAGATACAATAATTGGTCGACAGTTGGTTTGACAGTTTGGTTTCTATAGACACATATTATACCAGAAAATGGTAACATACGAGTTTGCAAATCCTTCAATGAGCACAGTAATCCCTCCCACTCTTGAAAACCTAAAGTTTAAGCTACGGAAAATATGGAAGAAGGAGCTAGTAATTCACAACCGTCTTCCATAGCATTAGTGATCTAATGCTAATCTCTAGCTAATTTAGATACACAACAGACAGCTCACACCATCTTAAAAGTTGTAGGCAAAGGAAGAACCAAGCTCCCACTAGCCCCAATCCCCGAAAAAATAGTTATGTGATTCCTGATGATGGTCTTTTTTTTTTCCACTACTTGATAATGGAGAACATGATGTAGAGAGAATTTTGGTATTTTCCACTGAATCTGGCTAAAATGATTTGGTGAGATATACAGACTACATTTAAACATAGTCCAGTTTAAGTATGACTAGTTTTTAACATTATATAGAATGATGAGAAAGAGCAGAATGAAAGAAATCCCTTATCGGTTCATTTGACCTCCAGATCTGAAAAAATAGTAGATTTGTCTTGATATCATAAAGGATGTATACCCAGCATTACATTCTGAACCCTTAATGAGCAATTCTTTCAGTTTTCATGATTTTATCTTTTTTTAATTTTTTGCCAGTTTACCAGGCAGTAAAACGCTTGCAGAAAAGAACTCAGTGACTCTTTAGAGAACATTCCATCCCTACCATTCTTGCCTTACAAGCCCACTTCTCTTCTTTCCAAGACAAGTGTTTTTAATCAGTCACCCCAGTCAAACTTTGACTAAGTTTCTTCCTACCTCACTCTCTTTTTTCCTGCAGGTGAAAATCAGGATTTTGCTATTCTGTTCCCCTAACCCTTGAGATTATAGCTCCTATTCCCCAATCTGAAGGAGACTGCCTCTGTTTAACTCCTTCTTCTGATCAATTCATTTGTTATTTGTTCTGGATGACCACCTGACAGTGTAGCATTGCTATTATCCCTATTATATCGGTCCAGTGTCTTTGCTTCTCAAACTACTTCCATCTGGACATAATTTCACTTGTTCCTCAAAAAAATTCCAGCAAAGTATATAGGAAAACAGTTCTCACTTATCCCAAAGGAAATGGGGCTCTGAAAGGGAACCCTCGTGGACTAGGTGGCACTAGGGGACAAGCATGGCAGTGCTTGTCCCTATGGAGTTTGCAGTCTAGCCTCTTGAAGCCGCTATGCCTTGCCTTTGACAGGAACACGGCCCTGATGCCCTGAAAGCTTTCTCTTTTAATAGACCTGCCCCATCAATAAAAGAAGCATCATACTATATGCTCTCAACCAAGCCTGGCAGAATTCCTGTGTAGCTTTTTGGTTTTAATGCTAGACGGGCACAAGGCTGATTCTTGCTTGTCCTTGAGAGGATTTATGGCGGGGGCGGGGGGAATAGCCCAGAAGCCCAAGAAGGAAACAGACCAGCATGAATGAATGAATGAATGAATGGTGATGACAAGCACACCTTGTGATAACTATAAACCCAGTGTCTACATTCCCAGCATGACCTTTAGGCACCAATATTAGGAGCAGGCAGAATTGAAACAAGAAATCCCAAACCATCGGAAAACTCAGACATGATTATGAAAAACATTTACTAAAGCACCCACACCCATCAAACTTTGATGGGCACTACTGTCTAGGAGTTTGGGATCTAAGATAATGTGAACTAAATAGAAGTCTTACACCTGGACAAAGGTATCTCAGTCTATGTTCAGGCATTGATGTAGGTGTGAGTGTGTGTGTGTGTGTGTGAGAGAGAGAGAGAGAGAGAGAGAGAGAGACAGAGAGAGACAGAGAGAGACAGAGAGAGACAGAGAGAGAGAGAGAACAGAGACAGAGAAACAAACAGAGAGGGAGACAGAAACAGAGAGGGAGACAGAAACAGAGAGGGAGAAGGAGCGAGAGAGGGGCAGAAAGAGAGAGTTGGAGAGAGAAAGAAACAGAGAGAAAGCCTCACTTACTTCCCACTGTAGCAGAGATCAAGGGGTGAAGAAGATGAAAAAGGCTTTGAATGAGAGAAGAGGTGTTTGGAAAAAAAGGGAACACACTCTAAAGTTAGGGTTACAGTACTAGCGACTCGATGGATCAGAATATTGGCCTATTCACAATAGCAAACAGAATTTTTAAACACTAGCAATAAACTGAGGAAACGTGGGAGCCAAAGAAAGGTTCACTAAACCATCCACTTTTTAATGCAATCAAGTATAGAGGCGTAACATCTAGTCTTAGATGTTCCTCTCAGCATTAATTATGAATTGAACTATCAAATGAGTTAATACACATGAAGCATGGTGTCTGGCACAATACTACTGCTTAATTAATATTTGTCATCGCTGCTGTTAGAAATGTGAAAAGTCAGCGATGGATATAAATATTGATTCCTCCACAGGAGAGCGACTAAGTAAATTACAATACATCCATTTGTAACGTGGAAGATAGATACAACCATTAGAATCATGTCTTTGAAGAATTTTTATGTTTAAGATGAAAGATTAAATTGGGTAATGTAAGCAATGCAAAATTGTATGTACAACAGGATTCCACATTCTTTATCAATTAAAATTAGCTACCTACCCGTAAACACATATTCACATTTATGAACATGCATGGGGGAAAAGGACTGGAAATTATTCCAAAATGCCTACAATTTCTTTATTATCTAAGTGGCAGGTTAGGGACAGTCATACTTTAAGGTTAAGAACAAAAATTCTACTATCGGTCCACCAAGGTTTGACTCCTGATTCTACTGCTTGCTTTTATGAGACATTACTCAAGTTATTGCACTTCTAAACCTCAGTTTCCTCATCTGCAAACTGGAAACAATATCACTTACCTCCAAGGGCTTATCAGCTGAATTCAACAGGATAATATACGCAAAGTACTTAATAAATCCTGGTGATTATCATTTCAAATTTTCCTATAATAAGTGCATAGTGTTTTCCAAGTTTTCTGTGATAAATGTTTAGACCTCGTTTCTAGTCAGAAATAAGGATTTTTAATGTGATTTTTGTAAACTCTTGAGAAAGGAGGAACGGTTTGGTAATAAGTGAATTCTCTATCTTGGAAGATAATTCTTGCTCTAAATTATAGGCTCTAATAGCACTGAAATGATCAGCTATATTTTGTTAACTCAAGACCAGTGCTATTTTTTTCAGATATTTTGTTCTAGTCTTGAAAATCTCTCAGAACAGAGAAACTCCAGTCTAGCACAGTTCCTACCACAAAGTACATGTTTGAAAACAGCAGCAGTTTTGTGATTCAGACTCCAATTTCAGTGGGCTGGTTTTTGTACCTATGCAGAAGTGCACTTCCACTTACATAAATCCACTTTAAAAAAAATCAAGATCCAATTGACATGTGACATTGGATAAGTTCGAAGTGTACAATACATTGATCTGATGCATTTACATATTGTAATATGATTGTCATTGTAACATTAACACCTCTCTCACATCACGTAATTATCATTTCTTTTTTTTGTGCAGGGAGTTACTAAGATCTAGTCTCTGAGCGAGGTTGATGTTATAATGTTGTCCAGAATCACTGTGCTGTCTGTGATTACATTTCCAGGACTTATCTGCTAGTTACAAATCTGTCCCTTGAAACATCTCTGGTTCCTCATCCACCACCCCTTGGCAAGCAGCATTCTACTCTCTGTTTTCATGAGTTTGGTTTTTTTAGATTCTACATATAAGTGATATCACTCAGTATTTATCTTTCTCTGTTTGACTTATCGCATCTAGCAGAATGTCCTCAAGATCCAACCGTGTTGTCACAAATGTCTGGATTGCCTTCCTTTTCGGGACCGAGTAATATTCTATTGTGTGTACACATATCGCATCTTCTTTATCCATTCATCCATCACTGGCCACTTAGGCTGCTTCCATTTTTTGGTTATTGTCATTAAGGCTGCAACAAACATGGGCGTGCAGATATCTCTTGATACCTTTCATTTCCTTGGTCTATCTATCTAGAAGTGGAATCACTGAATGATACGGTCAGTTGTTTGCTTGTGTTTGGAGAGTTATTTGGTTTTCTGTCAACCACCCTCCTGGAAGAGATGAAGGGGATGTAAATGCCAGGCCCTTGGTCAGGCACTGCAAATAGAATGAGAGTAAAACCAGTCAGGGTATCCGCCCTGGAGGAGCTCCCAGTCAGGTGGTGGAGACAAACACTCAACTAGGCAGTAAGCCACAGAGTAGAATAACCAAGAGTTCTGCAAGACCCACGAAGAAAATGAACCAGAGGCTGAGATCAAGGTCGTGGACGGGCAGGAGGTGGGGGTGGCTGAGAAGGCAGCCCTCAGGATGCCGACCTGTAAGGCAAGAACGGAAGAATGAGCAGACACGAAGTACATGAGCCTCCAAGCAGAAGGAATGACCTGGAGGAAGACCAGGGGCAGGAAAGAGGAAGATGAGCAAGGAGGAAGGTTCCAAATGAGGTGAGAGACAGGCAGGGAGCGGATGTGTGTCTCTGTGTAAGGGCAGGGGGTACTGAGGATGTGCCTCCAGCCCAGGACCTCAGCCACACACCCACACAAGTGAGTTAGGCTCCTTCCTTTGGGTATTCATTCTGCAGAGCATTCCAGAATTGCGATGGCTTCCCTAGGTTACCTGTCCCGGCAGCAGAAATGTGCCCTCTATGTCGTACCAGGGAAGAAGGGAACTTGATGCAGAACCTTACTGTTCATGGAGGTTTTGTTTTTACCCTGGACACAATCAAAGGAAGAGCAGTGGGGCAAGGAGAATGTGCCACATACAAAAGTATTTTGAATATTTCTTTGTCTTCATCTTCATCAATCAGCAAATGACATATTAATAATATCAGCATAACAGCGTCTTCATACTGTTCCCCAAGCACTGCTAAAAGCAGTTCTATGTATTCCTTTATTGAACCCATAATGATCAAGAGCACCCCCCCAAAAAAACAATAACTGGCAACATCATCTATTGTTACTATTTTGTGTTGGGGTCTAATTTTGCCCGAGAGTTAATGGAGAAATTTTGCACCTGTCCGGTGGCAGACAGAACAAAGTATGAATGAATTTTTATCAGAAAGATTGAAAGCACAGAGTAGCATTCTTTGCCCTTGTTTTTCAATCAATGGTCAAATTTTTATTAAATTAGAATCACATCACTACTTGGTGCTGGATTATTAGCAGTGCATTAAATTTAGCTCTGAAGTTCTTTTGGACACAATAAAGGATTTGTTGTTAAGGCAATGTCCAAGAATTGTCTTTTAATGACATTTGTAGCCCCCTCAGCAAGCTGCCTTTGAAAACAGAAACATTACTGGGCTCTCTTTCTGAGTCTCAATTTCTTCATCTATAAAGCGGGGAATAAAATCATTTATCCTCTGAGGGTTATTGTGAAATTTAATTATATGAGGCACATAAAGTGGCTAGTTTGGGGTTTGGCACAGAATAGGTGCTCCATAAACATAAACTATTATTTTAACATGACAATGCATCATCATCATCATCATCATCTTCATCATCATCATTATTGCTGGCATAATCCCTGGTTTCACCTCTAATCTTCTCCTCTCTTCGCCCCTCTCCTCTTCTTTTCTCTCCTCTCCTCTTCTCCCTCCTTTGCTTCTACATTTCAAGCTCTCCGGGTTTTCTTGAGGATCTTCAACAAAAAGACTCTCTCTCACCTCCAGATTTTCCCACGCGCTATTCTTGCACAGGCATCTTGCTCCTTGCTCTCTGCAAGTCTAGTTCCTTCCTAAGTCTCAGGTTCAGCCCACCTGCTCCCACTCAGAGAGGGACCCCTCCCTCCACCCCACTTTCCTTGTCTTAATAAGATTCTGTAACCATCTTGTTTATTTGTGTTTGCTTATTTATTCCTGATCCTCACCAAACAGTAAGCTACTTGAGAGCAGGGTGCAGTGCCGAGCACACAGTTGGTGCCTAATAAGTCCTTATTGAGTGTCTGAATGGCTGGCTATCTAGAACTGTGGTTCCCAACTCTTCTAATGACCTGGGAAGCTTTCAGAAAAAAATATACTCCTGCTGGAGTCCCATCCTCAGAGATCCTGATTCCACTGGCCTGAGGTGAGGCTTGGGCACAGGAAAATCGTAAAGCTTCTCCAGGTAATTCTAAGGCACGGCTGGGGTTGGCAGACAACCCTTCCCCCTTCCCGATCATCACTCTGGAGAGTTCCCTCTCAGGATGCGGCTGGCAGTGACCCCACAGGTGACAGGGTCTCATCCAGTAGCACGTGGGATATAGCAAGAGCTCTAAAGCTCAGTAGGAAAGGAGCCGGTGTGTTCCGGATGCTCCTAGGTCGGGGAGCGGTGTAAACCATTGCACATTCCTAGGACGTTAGACCCACTGGTGTTCAAGTTGGATACCACAATGTATGGGGTGGCAATGTGGGTGTCACTTCTTGCTTGTACCTTCTCATAGGTAGCTGAGTCTTGGCTGTGTGACCACATGACAGTCTCGCCATTGCCAGCGGCAGCTGTATTGAGATTGGGCATGAAACAGTGACCCTCATTTCTGGCTCCTGATCAATTTTCCTTCCATGGGGATGTGATATCATGTGTGGGGAAGGATGTAGAAATCAGCTGAAAATAGCTCGATGCCGTGTCCATGACATCATTTGTGTTTATCACAGAAGAAAGGAACTTGCCCACTTTTCTATCAAAGTGTGACCTTTACTGGCTCGGGGCAGCTGACCAAGACCTGGAAACTCATATTATGTTTTGTCGTGACGATTACTTGTTGCCAGTAAAAGCCCAGGCTCAGAGAAAAGGGAAAAGAAGAAGCACAGTTGGGGATTCTTGAGTATCTTATAAAATGTGCTGCATAACCCCATGGCCTGCATTCTGAGAAAGGTTCATCTCCCAGAGGAAAAAACAAGCAGAGCAGCACTGAAGGCCCTTCTGTTTAAAATATGCATGAACAGAGACAGCAGCCTTGCGCCTTAAAGTAAGGGTGGTTGGTTAATGAAAGCATGAGGTCTACACATTGGATGGTTCAGAGCCCCAGACATGTTCACCCACGGCAAAGAGAAGTTAGAAGACAGTGAGCACGGAGGAAGGATGTAGCTTACAAGGGGAATATTTGAGAATTTCATTGTGGTGAAGATCATGCCAAAGGATCTCTACATGGTACAAATTTTCATAGAACTGTACATACAAAGGAAAGGGTTCCTATTACAGCTGGAGAGATCTGAATACGGGTTTTACCTCTATTAATAGAGGTTTCCTGGTTTTGACAAAGTACTGTGGTGATTTAAGACATCATCATTAGGGGAGCTCCCTGTGACGCAGGCAGCTAAGGTGGCTGGGGTGTGGACCGTGTAAAGCCCAGTGACCTGGATCCAAGACCCAGGATGGGGGCAGGAACCAAAAATAAAACAAATAAATAAAAATACTTCTTCCTCTAATACTTTCCTTCCTTCCCTCCTTCCCTCCCTCCCTTTCTTCCTTCTTAACCTGCCTGCCTGCCTTCCTCTCTTAAAAAAAAAAAAAAGATATCATCATCAGGGAAAGCTTAGTGAAAGCTAATGGGCACTCTGAATACACTCTGAGAAATGAGTCATTAAGTTATTTCATTGTTAGGCAAACACTGGAGTATCAGACCTGATAACACAGCTATGACCCACCTAGGGGTCACCGCCATATATATGGTCCATCACTGACTGAAGTGCGGTTATGTAACACATGACTATATCTTGTAATTTCTTGTAAGCCTTAAACTATACCAAAATACAAGTTTTAATTTAGAAAAAAAGACAATGGACTGGAGAAACTGGGAGAAAACCTTCTCACACATATAACAGATGAAGGTATATTATCTGCTGTGCTATTCACAGTTGCCACTAGTCACATATGACTACTGAAAAATGACTAGTGCCATGAATTTTAATGATCATACTGGGTTAAATAAAATGCATCTTATTAAAGTTACTTCACCTATTTTTTTTTTTTTTACTTTTTTAGTGCAGCTATAGAACATTTAACTCACACATGTGACTTCCATTCTATTTCTTTTGTATAGTTCTGGTCTATAATATGTAAACATTTCCCACAAACCAATAAAAAATACAAACCAACAGAAAACTGGACAAGGCTATAAGTATAATAGTCATCTAGAAGACATACATTTGACCAGTAAGCATTTATTCTGACATACATTGACCAGTTCCTGATCTCCAGGTACTGTACTGGTCATGAGGGAGAGTTTTATAAAGAAACCAGTCTGAGAAGGTCTCCCTAGGAGGTGACATTGGAATGGAGGTCTGAGGATGATTCAATCTTATCATTAATCAAAAAATATTATTCTTTTGAGATTCTTTTTCACCTAGCAAAAATAGATTAAAAATACATAGTGTTGACAGGGAGATAGAGGATGAAGGACTTAAATTTCGACAGTGGGAATGTATGTTTGTAGAGGTTTTTTGTTTTTTTTTTGCAAGACAATTTGATTCTATTTCTCTCAATGTGAACGCATTTTCCCTTTGACTCAGTAATCCAATTTCTAGGAATCCTACCTAAGGAGAGACTCAGATGTGCACAAAAGTGTCTGAATAAGCAAGTGCACTGCAGCACAGTATGGAATGACAACAAATTTTGAGTAATGGATGGTCTGTTGGTGAGGTGTGACCATTTAAGTGACACCTACAAAGCCATTCAAAAGAATGAGACAAGTGCACTCACAGCTGTTCTGTAAGTTTGACACCATTTGAAAATCAAGAGTGACCCCCCCCCCAAAGCAGACCATGCCCAAGTAAGATTTAGCCAAGAAGGCAAAGATGACTCTACGTTCAGAAGTCTATCAACATCGTGCATTCTTGTAAAGCACGGAGAAAGAAAGCAGGGATGAGACAAATCTAGAAGCACTAGCTTAGAAAGCTGCCCACACTATATAAAGTGAAAAAAAAAAAAAAAAAAAAAGCCAGTTACGGAATAACAACTATAGTCCCACATTACTCATTACTCATATTTTTGGAATAAAAAGAAAATAAAAATACACTGCGCATGTACACATGTACACACACGTTTACCAGGCTAAGTAACTTTGGGACAATCACTTTAACTTCTCTAAGCCTCAACTGTCCCATCAGTACAATGGAAGCAATAAAGCATGACTTCACAGGCTTGTTAGGAGGATGAGTAAATAATCCTTGAAAAGTTTTTAAACAATGCCGAGACATAATAAATACACAATAAATGTCATCTGCTGTCATTATCATTTTGTCAAAGACAGACTCAGAAGCTAAAACATTTAGAAAAGAAAAACATTTTACTTGAAAAGAAATGCAAGGGAGTTCAACTCTAAAAGGACCAGCCAGCCAAGTCAGAAGCACAATACAAATATTTAAAGGAAATAAATTCAAAATTGCCAAGGCTTCCAAGCTTTGCCAATCTGATAAAAAAAAAAAAAAAAGTTTTTTTAAGTAAAACCATATCTTTTCAAGACATCACTGTAATCACAAAGGAAATGACCTGGGTTTAGGCTTCCACATGAAAAGACGGATGAAGTTGTCTCTGCCAAAGTTTATGGGCAATACTTACAGTCTGAAGAGTGAAAGAGGGACGTGGGTGCACAGACTCGTCCTATTTTTCCAGGTTAATCTCAGGGTGCCAATTACTGCTTCTTTCTCTTGACTGTGAGTTGTGACTGCTCAGCCATCACTGCAGCAGGAGAAAGTGTCATATTATTCGTGGGGGGCGGGGTGGGACTCTAAAGGCGAATATACCAAACTGACGATGGCTCTCTTAGGGGAACAGACAGAGACCCTCAAAATACTATTTATTACATAGTTTCTATCATGTTTAAATGCTTTACATGCTCATGAATTGTATTACTCTATTTAAAAAGAAAATCTTGTTTTACCCTCAGTCCTGGATCTCAAATCCAGGTCCTGGGCTTCAACCTGGCCTGCACCTTAGCCGCCTTCGCTGCCTGAGCCACAGGGTGGCACCGATATTTGAGGGGTTTTTATGAACTTATATATTTATCTAGTTTAAATATCTAAGCCATTCCCTTACTTCTTTACAGTTCTCCCACAGCAGATGGGATTGTTTGCTTTCTAAGCTCTTCAGGAAAAGATTTACAAACCATACCTTTTTTTTATTTCCTAAAACCCATTTCCACCCACTTCTGCCTTCAGCATTTGCCAGGACACCTTAGTGAACATTTCTAGAAGAAAAGCCTGATGGCTACGGTTAGGGGGATTTCTGCCAACTTCACCATGAGCTCTCCACCCTCAAGCCCAAGACCCCAGCCAGCAGAGTCTTAAGAGTGAAATGGGCGAGCTCTAAAGCAGCCCCCTCCCCTCGCCCTTGTGTCCTTGTGTCCACCAGGCAGACACAGCCGTGGGCAGACCTTCCCCGCCAACAGAGCAGGGGAGGACTCACGGAGAGAGGAGAGTCCACAGATGGTACCCAGAGGTGGTCATCTGTTGTTCCAGCCAGCCATGGCTCCACTCCGAGCCTGACTGAACACCCCACTTCTGTGCCCCGAAGAGATGTTACCTGGCAGGGAGGAGGGTTGGAGAGACAAGATGGCAGATGAGCAGCAGTGATGGAGGTTGGGCAGCATTCACCCAGAGTTTGCCCCCGAATCCCCCCTTGGCCAGTTGCCCAGCTCTGCTGATGGGGAGCGAGCAGCTCAAGTGCCGGGCCCATCTCCATGTGCTTCATCTTAAACTGCGTTAGGAGCTCAGAATGTGGTGTCTAAGATCTGTTGACTTTGTTTAGGAAAACTTTTAAAGTTTCTCAAACTTAGATCCCCTGGGATTCGGCACCAAGGGGTAAAGTCGGATCACCTGTAATTCTAACAAGTAGCCCAGATGAGTCAGTTGCACCGCAAGGATTTCCATGTTAGAGGAGGAACAAGATGGGAAGTGGCAATTCACCATAAAACCTAACATTTATTGGGCACATACTATGCGCTTGGCCAAGGTGAACACTTTGCATGCATCAGCTGTCTCCTCCAATGTGAGGGAGGTGCTGTGACTGCTGCTCCAGATGACAGGTGTGGACACCGAGGCTCAGCAAGCTCGACAACTTGTTCTAATTCTGACAGCTGCTAAGAAACAGAATTTGAACTCAGATCTCCCTGCGTACAGAGCTCATGCTGTTGCACTTTTGAGGTGCCTCAACCTTGCAGAACACTAGGGGGCGCTGCTCAGATCAGAGGTTTTCAATCTTGAGACGCTTTGAAACAAACCAGAAAGATGGCGGCAACAACCCAAAAAAGATGGACAGATAAATGGATAAACAAAATGTGGTACCTACATACAATGGAATATTATTCGATCTATAAAGGGAAGGAGGTTGCACCCTGGTGGCCATTCCACATACATCATAACATCCTGGGTTCAAGACCTGTGTCCAGGGGGAAGGAAACTTAAGAGACATGCTGCAACATGGATGAACCGCAGGGACATTATGCTAAGTGAAATCTGCCAGTCACAAAAGGACTAATACTGTGTGACACGTCAAGCAATGAAATCCATAGACAGAAAGGAGAATGGCCGCCCCCGGTGGCTCAGGTGCAGGTTATGAAAACCACAGCCCCGGGTGTGAGACCCATGGTGGGAAGATTTAAAAATAAAAAATAAATTTAAAAACATGGTGGTGGGTGATTGCCAGGGGCTGAGGGAAGGAAGAATAGGAAGCTGGTGTTTCACGAATACGGAGTTTTAGTCTGAGGTGACAGATGATGGTTATGGCTGGTCAGCAATGTGGTGTCCTTCATACTGCTGACCTGCAGGTTCAGAGTTAAAATGGTAACTTGTCTGTCACATGTACTTTACCACAATTCAAAAAATAAAACTAGTGTCTGGCCCCAACACCAGTTAAATCCAAATTTCTCCAGGATACGGCCCAGATAGCTGTAGGTTTTTTTTTTTAACTACCCCGGTGTTCCTAACAGGCATCCAAGGTGGAGAACTCCAGAATTCTGAACTCAGAATTCTGCAGTTCGCTTTGCTAGAAGTTCCTGGCGTCACTGTGGGTTTCTGACTAAGGTGGCCCAGATCCAAGAATTAATGGAAGGTTCCGGAAGCAGAAAGCTCTGTGGTATGCTTGGTTTTTCTCTGGTTTGAGAGTTTGCCTAACTCCCCTTAATAGTCCACAAAGAGGAGTATGATTGCTCAAGTGCTGTGATTTCAGGGTCAAGAATGGCAGTACCCATGGAAAACTCAGCGCAGAGTCCCTCTGGCTAACTAAGGAGTACATTAAGTATTCCGGGCTTCTGTGGCAGCAGCACAACTTACGGGAAATTCTCAACAGTTGTAGTTACGATAAAGAGGACTTACTATAAGAGAGTTCAGCTGACCTGGCTTTCATCTCAGCAGCCAGCCTTCTCTGAGCACAGGCAGGTTTCTGGGGGATTCCAAGATGGCCTCCGAGAACTCACATTCTGTAGTAAAGACACATTCCTTCACCCATTTGGCCAATATGTATTTCTTGAGCTTCTACAACGTACTAGACAGCCATTGCTGACACTCTTAGCAATAAAGGGTGATTTTTAAAATACTTAACAAGTTTAACATGAACACAGAATCAGAAAAAAATGTTCCTCTTGGCCCAGCAATAGCCTTTAATGCTAAATCAGTGGGAAGTCTGGAGGAATTCAGAGGCTGGGACATTGGGGAGGGGTGGCTACTGTTTACCGGTCAATACAGATTATTTCATCTTAACATCTGAGAAACTGAGATCCCCTGGGATTCTGCTTCAACAGGGGTAAAGTCGGATCACCTGTAATTCTAACAAGTAGCCCAGATGAGTCAGTTGCACCGCAAGGATTTCCATGTTAGAGGAGGAACAAGACGGGAAGTGGCAATTCACCATAAAACCTAACATTTATTGGGCACATACTATGCGCTTGGCCAAGGTGAACACTTCGCATGCATCAGCTGTCTCCTTCAATGTGAGGGAGGTGCTGTGACTGATGCCCCAGATAACAGGTGTGGACACTGAGGCTCAGCAAGCTCAACACCTTGTTCTAATTCTCACAGCTGCTAAGACACAGAATTTGAACTCATCTCCGTGAGTATAGAGCTCATGCTGTTACGCTTTTAAGGTGGTGTCTTAACCTTGCAGAACATTAGGGGGCGCTGCTTAGATCAGAGGCTTTCAATCTTGAGAGGCTAAAAAAAATTAAATAAACACTATGACAATAACCCAAGCACCTGGGGCAGATTGGTGAATAAACAAAATATAACAGCATGGCCTGAACAGCTCAGCCAAGGTCCCTGACCTCATGCATTAACTGTCTTCTGTAATAGGCCAAATAGTCATTATTCCAGACCTTGCAGCTGTGTGGTGACTGTCCCAGTGACTCAACTCTGCTGTCGTGGCACAAAGGCAGACACAGACAACAGTAAACAAGAGTGTGCTTGCATTCCAAACAGATTTCATTTACAAAAACAACAGGCTCGATTTAGTCCGTGGACCACAGTTTGCAAACCCCTGGCTTTGGTGGCCCAAACATATCCATTGTTCCTTCAAACATACAAATATTTTCAAGCATCTTGCACATGACAAACAGAGCACTGGGCACCAGCATACTGTGCTGAACAAGGCAGATAATTATCCCTGCCCCCCAAAGCACTTACATTCTAATGGGAGAGGCCAACTCAATCAGTTGACTATGCTCTGGTAGATACTAAAATGAAAAAAAAAAAAAAAAAATACAGGTTAATTTGGCCAGAAGTGAATTCAGCCTGGAAGTTCGAAGAAGGCTTCCTGGAGGAAGTGGAAACCACACTGTCTGCTCAGAGCAGCACATGTCTTTCCTTGTGGGTGTCTGTCATCACCAGCTCTTCCCGTGTGTCCCCCAGTCTCTAAACAGCTACAACGATGGAGACGTTGAAGGATCCCGGCGACTGGGAAGGAACGCCAAGTGGGTGGCCATCGCCTCCATCATTATCGGCCTTGTCATCATCGGTGTTTCCTGTGCAGTCCACTTCATGAGGAAGTAAGTAGGCTTTCTGAATCCTCCTGATAGCAAGTGCTGTTTCTTGAATGGCTCCTGGGCTCTGTTAGGTTAGGTTAGGTAGTGCTCTGGTAACATCCATCCCAAACAAAAGTTTTTATTTTCTGGCACTGTTGTGACATGGGCCATGTGGGTGTGTGGAGGGTCCCTCCTACAAAAAGTCATTCAGGGTCCCAGGCTGGCCGAAGCTCCACCATCGTGCAGGCACTGGGTCCAGAGCAGAAGTCAGCAAGGTCTTCCTAGAAGGACCAGGTATAGTCAATGTTGTCAGGCCTCTCCCACCACTTCCACTGCTTAATCCCTCCAAGGTGGCACAAAAGCCAGATACAATGTAGAAATGTGCATGTCTGTGTTCAGTAAAGGGTTACTTGGAAAAACAGGTAGCTGACCAAACGGCTGTGGTTTTCGAGCCTCTGATATAGAACATGTGGTCTCCTCAGGTTAAGGCAAGAGGAAGGAAGGTCAGAGAACCCATGTGTCTCCATCACTTTGAACCAGGCGCAACAAATGTCAGTGAGGCTCATCATTTATTTGCTAAAACCATCCCATAGTTCCATCCACATGTAAAGAAGCAGGAACTGTGAGAGTAAGCATGACTTTTTCTCCTAGCCATCTGATGTGCTAGATATTTCCTACATGATTTTGCATCCAACTAGTCGAGCTGTGCTTGGTCTAAGGCAAAAGGGTCATCACGTATTTTCAGGGTTGCCAGAGAGCTCTCGTCTCCTAAGCAGATGGAGGCGGCTGCTGTTTCCTCTGAATTTGGACAAATTTATTCTGATTTCTCTAACTGGCTGAGACGGGCCCATCTTCTAGAATCAATATTTCCCATCAGTGGTTTGACAGAGGGCAAGGGTGTGTGATGGACAGTGAAGGCCCCAAAGACAAGCACAGGTCCATCTCCGTGTCACTGCAAAGCTCCTGGCAAGACAGACAAAAATCCTGAGACATCCTTTATTCTGCCAGAGCAGCATGGGACTCCTGAACCATTACCGTCGAGCTGAGGTCAGCCTTTTAACCTGGCGTCAGGAAGGGCTCACCAGGTGAGCGAGGCGGGAAGACGACGCCACTGAGCCTTTGAGATCGAGCAACCGCTTAGTGGACGGCAGTGTAACTTGACTTCCTCTCAGACAGACTAAATTGAGGAGCAATCTGTGGCAGTTGGATGGAGGGAGAAAATGTCAAAGTAAGAAGAGATGGCTTTGGCCAAAGGAAGGAGAAAAGGAAAACACTAAAACACAAAGGAACCTTAAGATGTCTTCCTTCTTGCAGGCCATCTTGCCTGCAAGATGGCCATCTGAGGATGCTGATCTGTGCAGGAGAAGACAGCTGGAGAAGAGATGTAAACGCACCCCCTGCATAAAGAAGGCTGAATGAGCGTGCATGTGTGTATGTGTGTGTGAATGTGTGTGTCTCGGATTCCCCTTGACCACTTACTGTGAGACCTTCAGTCAACTGTTTAACCTCCCTCAACCTGTTTCTTCTACTGTAAATGTGGATCATAATAGTGCTCATTTAATAAATCTCCTGCGAAGAGGAATTAGAAGACCCACAGACTGTGTCTAGCTTGGTGACCGCTCCTGAGTTGGTGCACAACAGATGCAAACCATTCATTAACCCTATTAATACTCCTATCAGCATGACAGGGAGAGGATTGCAGCATGTAAGGTGCCACCAAACAGAGTTCAAGGCTCTGCACTCAGGAGCCAAAAGCACAAGACAGTGTTCTAGGGAAACAGAGCCAAGTCTTGGCCTAACTCCCGGGGCCTCGCAGAGATGCATACTGCCTGGGTCAGTGCTGGGGCTAAGTGGGTTATAATAATAGGAGCTGACACTGACATAGAACTAGCCGCACATCAGGTGCCATCAAAGCCTGTACATAAATTAATCCTCATTGACTCCTCACAGCAGCCCCATGAGGTAGCTACCCCCATTTACAGATGAGGAAACTGAGGCTCAGAGAAGTGACATGAATACTCTGACATATCACAGCTAGTTAATGGTAGAGGTGAGTTTTAAACCTGGAACAGCCCTGCTCTGTGAGTCAGGTGGCTAAGACACAGGTTATGAAGGCTTTGGACAGAGGTTTGAGATCTACAGTGAGAGTGGAGAAAAAAAAATCTGGTAGGCGTGCCCTGGAAGAGCAGTGGTTAGGTCAGTTGCCTCCAAAGGAGCACAGGCCACATACCCCCTGGGTGCGAGTCCTGGGTCCAGGGAGAAACAACCAGTGTGAATGACTAAATAAAAAATAAAGAGTCTTCCTCCTTCTTTCTCTTTCTACCTGCTTGCCTACTTGCCTTCATTTCTGCCTACACCTTGGTAAAATGGTAAACCTGGAATAATCTGGCTCTGAAAACTGTATTCTTTATAATGTTACATTGCTTCCAAGCCAACCTGCCCGGCACGGCAATATCAGGATGGCACTCATCTTGTGGCTAATTCCAGAATTTATGTATAAATTTACAAAACTTACAAAAAAAATGAGTCAGGACCAAGAATTGGAAAAAAAAAGTCTAGAGGAATAAAGCAGAGAAGAGCATACATGAATGAAGCACCCGGCTGTAGGACAATAGGGAATGGTGGGGACTGTGGCAAATTAGAAATTGCCATTTAAAGGGAGCAGCCATGATTTTCAACTAAACATTACCAGTTAGAATAAAGAACCCATAGAACCAGTCTATTTTGTAAAAGTCATTGGAAAGTTGGGTTTTGGTGTAAAAATTTCCTGATTTTTTAGATGTTGCTAACCAACTCACATTGTTCAAGCACTTGGTGAGGGCCAAAAGCAAAGCACAAGCAAAAATCACATCTGCAGCCTGGATGTTATCTTCTTTATTGTTGCTGATAGATATTTTGGCTTTCAAAGATGAGTTTAACCATTAGACACCAACCAAGAAATTTTGCAAGAGGCCCAGAAGTCTTCATATATGGAGACATCCTCCAGTCTGGATATAAATGTATTGACCTAGAGATGAAGCATTGATGTATACGCTAGTCATCGAGGCTTGTTGGCAGTAAGTTAGAGAGGATTAGGGCCCTCCTCTCATCCCTTCTTGCTAAGGCAGTGTTCACAGCGCGTAGAGACTAAAGGCCAGTTTTACCAGGATTCAATCCCAGCTCTGCCACAGGGACCATATGGGCAAGTTCTGAAACTCTCCGAGCCTCAACTTCCTGACCTGTACAATGAGGGTAGAATTATATCCTCATCTGTATGGTCGGATCCCTTTCCAATACCTTTTTTTCCATGACATCAGAGAAAACAGAAATGTTTTCCAGAGTCAGTAATCCCTGGAGAAACTCAAATTCAGAGGCTTTGCTGTGTGTGCAGGGGGCGGGCAGGTGATAAATGGGAACTAGGCCTTAGAGAATAAAATCCATTCTACCCTCCGTGAAGACCAATAGAACGAGGCCAATTTCTCAGTAATCTTTGGAAATACAATCTCCTAACCCTAGAAGGAATTGAGTGGCAACTGGAATCACTAAGACAAAGCTTCCCCAACTTCGGGCTGCATCATTTACCTGGGAAGGTGCAAAAGAGGTGACATCTGAGCCCCACCTCAAAGGACTCCAACGCTCTGAGTCAGAAGTGAGGCCCAACAGTCTACCTGTTCTGGCCCCCCACTCCCGCCCTGGGATGCGGACAAAGTAGTCAGCAGTGCCAAACCTGGTTCATTTCCTCCCTCCTAAATCCGAAAGGAAGAATCCAGTAAAGGTAGCCATCCGTAAACGGAGCGGTCAGTTTTCAGTTACATCAGCAAACTCATCATCCTAATGTGTGATGTCTAATTCACTGCCAAGGAGGGGAATCAAGTTACTGCCTGGGAGTTGTACCCACAGAAAAGCTCTTTTGTAACCACCTGAAAGGCAGCAAAGGACTGGGAAAAGCCGACTTTCCAGAAGACCAAGCCTGGAGATGCAACAAAAAGGCTTGACTGTGAGATTTCTGAGTTTCATTTAAAAAACAAAACTGAAGTAAACGATAGCCTTTTAAACACCGTGATCCTGCCTTTTAAAAATATTACTTTATCCTTATCAAGAAATCTGTCACCAATCTTTTCTTCCCCAAATGATTGACTACCAGGTAGTTAATGCTTTTTTGTTCACAGACTCAGGTCATGGTTGTCTTTGCCCAGATTCATAAAAAGGCCTCCCTCGTCTTACTTTTGCTGAATATCTTTGTAAGCCATGTAGTGCTGGAGCCAAGACAGAGCAGAGTTTCATGACACTGAACCCATAAGAGCTGGGAATCACTGAACAAAAATATTCAAGAGCTTGGGAGAGAAGGCTGCGCAGACAGGAAGGAAGCATTCGGGTGCAAACAGAGTCAGAAACTTAAAATCTCTCAAAGTCAGGAAACTGCCAACTTGCAGGTTGTTAGGGAAAACAGAGAAATGAATCAGACAGAGGTGAAACATTTAAATATTTCAGCAGCCCATTTATCATCAATCTTAATCATTCAAGTCCCCAACTGAAATCAACATGTCTGCAGGCTTTTCTGTCTGCAGATGCCCTGAGGATTCACGCAAGGTTCGTGCTTCTAGCCGTATTTCTCAAAGCCTGGGCCTCGGAGCCTGTGACGGATTCAGCTGGGATGCTTGTAAAAATGCATATTCCAGATGCGCCCTGGTGGCCCAGCGGATAAGGCCACCAGGCACAGTCTACATACATTCCAAGGACCCAGGTTCGCATCCCGAGCCGGAGGACGGCCAAGATGAACAACTAAGTGACACAAATAAACCAGTTGACCCTGACAAGTGCTATCTGTCACCCATATGACAAATGGAATTCTGTGGAGGTTCTGCTGTCAGGGTATAAGGTGAGCTTTGAATTTAATCCAAATTACACAGGAAGGCACACGCCGCATCTTCATCAGCCCAGGACAGTCATGCTTTGCTTAAGGACAGGGATATTTTCTGTGAGAAGCATCATGTGGTGATTTCACGGTTGTGCAAACATCATACTGTGATTACATGACCTAGATGGTAGAGCCTGCTTCCCTCTGAGGTTCTCTACATGGCCTGCTGGGGCCACGGTCATGTATGTGATCTGTCATTGACCGAAATGTCGTGAAGCAGCTCTGGACGCTGTGGCCAGTGTTTGCTCTGGGCTGCGGGGGGTGACGTTCTGTGGGCTGAGCACCAGGGGAAGCACTTGTGTGTTTAGGGGACACGGCATATGTTCAAACACGGGCACTGTGCCTGGAAGTCACCCAGGAGTTGGAGTCACACACCCACCCATGCACTTAAGAGCTGGGCAAAGTGATAAACAAAATCTCCAGCTCGGTTTAAAAAGTTGCTTTCTAGTTTTTGAGGCACATGAGTAGCGGATTTTCCATAAGTTAAATACACTTACAGTGCAAATCCACTGAACTGGCAGCTCTTACAAGTCTTATAATTATCTAAACTGCTGGGTCCATCTTTACCGTGTATTAAAAATGATTGTCATTCATAGAAAAAAGAATCTTTATTTCCCAAGATTTATATTAAGGAAGAACTTGACCTCTAAATAGGGTTAAATATCCTATGACTGTCTCCCCTTAGCAGGCACCAGAGTTAACAGATATTACCCCTGCCCCATTCTGGACTGATAACGTTTCTGGCTTACGAACTGAATGAAGTCTTTCCTGACCTAAAATATCCCTCAATTGCAAGTAAGAACATATATTTACTTGAGTGGAAGGGCTGGCCTGGGGGCTGCAGACCCGCAGCGATCCCCTCCGCAAGGGTAGGCAAAGGCATCGGGGCTCAGAGCTGCACTGTGGATTCAGCCTCCCAGCCTCTGGGGGGATCAGCGGCGGAGGGGGTGGGACCATTGGAAGAACCGAGTCTCCTGGGAGCCCCTCTGAGGGCAGTAGGGGACCTGCCCAGCAGGACCAGGACATGGAGCAGGGAGAAGAGGGTCTTAGCACAAGGCAGAAGGAGGACCCGCACCCCGGTGGTCTGAGCTGGAACCCCCATGAAGGAAAGTTACACTGGGCGCCCCATAACTGGAAAGCAACCAGGAGAAGCCCCCACACCAGACTGCTCCGGAGCCACAGGACTCACGTACCAGAAGAAATCGACGCCCAGGCTTAAAGAAGAGAGTCCCAGAAAGGAGCCATTAAAACTACCCACAGCGCCACCCTGTGGATGGAGGAAAGGCAGCCGCATTGCTGATGGGGGGCCAACCATCAGGTGGCGGATACCATTCAGAGCTGGGACGCTGGGGAAGGCTCTGCATCCCGCACACAAACTCCAACCCCACAGGCCCAACTCTCGGGTCCCAACGCAGGACACACCTAAGAACGTCAACAAGTCCAACCAGTGGTGACGCCACACAACTCAAGAAATCCCAGTGTTCAAACCAAGATCCAGGCTTCTGTGGTGCTCAAGCCAATACCCTACACAAGACCATCACTGCAGGGAAACCTCACCCACGGAAACACAAACAGAGCAAAAACAGAAATATACATGAAACGATGGATCCATTAAAACCCCAAGGGAAAATCTGAATATGACAGATGCGCAAACTACTGAGGATGGATTAAGGACAACAGTGATAAACTCCTGGAAATCAAGAAAATGACAGAGGAAGACAAAGAACAAGAAAAAAGAGAGAAGAAATGAAGCAAGGTATCCACAAAATGAAGAACATGACAGCTGAATTAAAGTACTCAATGGAGGGACTCAAGAGTAGGATGGATGATGTCTCCAACAGAATCAGTGAGCTAGAGAACAGGGCAGAGGACTGCACTCAGGCAGACCAGCAGAGAGAGAAAAGAATGAAAAGAAATAAAGACAGCATTCAGACATATGGGATAACATCAAAAGGAACAACATTTGCATCATAGGGGTCCCAGAAGGAGAGGATAGAGGGGGGAAGAAGCTGTATTTGAAGAAATGGTAGCTGAGAATTTCCCTAACCTGAGGAATGAAGCAAGCCTCCAGACTCAGAAAGCTCAGAGTCCCCAATAAAACAAACCCAGAATACCTACACCTAGACACATTGTCAGCAAAATATCAAAAATACGAGATAAAGAATCTTAAAAGCAGCTAAAGAAAAATGAGTCACATACAAAGGTGTCCCCATATGTTTGTCAGTGGATTTCTCAACTGAAACTCTACAGGCCAGAAGGCAATGACATGCTATATTCAAATGTTGAAAGAAAATTTATTCAACCTAGGACACTATACCCTGTGAGATTATCATTCAGAACTGAAGGAATGATAAAACTTTTCAGATAAGCAAAAGTTAAAGGAATTCATCACCACAAAACCAGCTCTACAAAAGATACTAAAGGATATCTATAATGTGTAAAGAAATCCCACTTAAAAACAGTAAGTCAGCAAATATAAAAAGTGGGGAGGAGGATAAAATGTGGATAGTTAGAATGAGTGTAAGACTTAAGACTAATCTGTTTTCAAATAAAAATATGAAATAAACATAGAATACTTAATACTAACCTCAGGGTAACCTCAAAATACATCTCTAGGGAAAAAGTAAAGAAGAAAACAAAAAAGGGAAACAATCAAAGTACAACTACTCACAACCCACCTAAGAAGAGAAAGTAATAACAGACATTAGACATCTTCTGAGGTGTGAAATACTCATAGATTGAGATGCAATTTCAATGCCCTAAAATAAATATAGTGTTGTAAAATGAATCATAAATCACTTAAAAAAATACGAATTTTAAATGTGTTACACAAACACACAGTGAAGTAATAAAATTAAAATCTTGTTATTTGTGACAACAACAACAAAAAAGAAATGGATGTAAGCTGGAACAGTGACAAAGACATTGGAATAAATATTAAAGAGGCTTCACCTCACCAGTAACAAAGGAAATGCAAATTAAAGCAAAAATGAACAATATTTTTTGTTCCCCAGATTGAAACCATTTAAAAGATGGATCAAATCAAGGTTGGTGGGAATATGAAAAAGTTGGAGACCACAGTTAGTAAAAGCGTGCTTTGGGTCAGTTTTTGGAAGGTCACTTTGGTTGTATCTATTAAACATTAAAACCCATGTGCCCACCCACCCAGCAATTCCACTGGTCAGTTTCCACCCTAGATACAGGTGCACAAACAAGGCATGTAGGACAGCAGTTCTCCACGCCTCCCTATTAGAATGTCCCAAGAAAGCTTAAAAACTACCAGTGTCTGGGCCCCATGCTGGACCAGTTTAATTAGAATCTCAGTGATGGGGTGAACACTGGTGGGTGTTAGACAGTTCCAGTCTAGAACTGAGAACCAAAGATGTACAATGATGCTCACTGCAGTTCTGTCTGAAATGGGGGAAACCCTGAAGCAATCTAAATGTCCAGATAAGTTAGAAAATGGACACATTTTCAGTGTTTTCATTGGCTGGAATACTACTCCTCTACAATTCAACATGGAACTCTCTCCCTTACAATGACTTTACCAGACACTATATGGCTTGGTTGGTGCCTCTCCCTCCTCAGCTCCTAGCCCACTCCCTCCCACTTCCACTTCCACTACAAAGAATCCCTCTCCCTTCTTTTGAACAACATATGGATGGTTCTGCCACAGGGCCTTTGCACTTGCTGGGCCCTCTGCCTAGAATTTTCTTCCTCTTAATGGCCACATGGTTTGTTCCCATCTCTCCTTCAGATTCTTGTTCATGTTACCTGAGCAAAAGATTAGCTGAGAAAAGCTACTCCTGACCAATTTCTAACAGCACCCAGAACCATGCCTTCTTTCCTCTGTTCCCTTACCCAGCTTTGCTTTTCTTCCTGGTACTCCTCAATACATGTTTATATATCCTATATACTAATATATAGCCATTTTTCATATTTAGTCTTTTGTCCCTACTGGAATGACAGTCTGTGCCTCCATTTTCTCATCCATAAAATAAGGATAAAGCAATACCTACTTCATAGGGCTTGGAGGATTAAATTGCATAAAGCACAGCACCCGGCACATGGTAATAGTACTCGCTATGTAGCTATCAGGTATGATTAGACATTTATCGAATAAATGAAAGAATACATAATGCGTAATAGATAGTAATATGGTATATAACATATCTAGAGAGAGGGATATATTTTAGAGAAGTAGATCTATAGCATGGCCCCACATAGGTAACACAGATACATAAGATGAATTTCCAAGTGCATATTTATGAGTTGAAATGCAGAGAAAAATGCCTGCAGGACACATGTCAACTACTAGCAAGGGTGCTACTTACCCAAGAGGAGGAGAGCAAGATTCAGAAATGCTCACAAGGCATGTTGCTGCATCTGTATGGTTTAGCTTGTTGGATGTGTGGTGTGTAAAATGGAAACTATTTCCAAAGAACATGTTTCTCCAAAGGGAGCCAGAGCTTGGGGTGGATGGTAAGCAGGTTTGCAAGTCCATTTTGGCACTTTTTCAAATCCAGTGATGGCACCGAAGAGGAAGCCCCAGGCGGGAGCGCGGTCCTGCTGTCCTTCCCTCTCTCACTGTCTGTTTACACACACAGCACCTGAGGAGCCTGCAGGAAGCCATGAGCACGGACGGACCTCATCCGCACACACCCCACCAGAGTTTCTGAGGAATGGATCCTTGACTTCAGACTGTGACACCATTTTCTTCAGGACTCTCCAGAGGCAGGTCCCTGGCAAATGAACTAAAGAAATTAAAAATTAAAAAAAAAAAAAAAAAATTAGGAAAACCAAGCTATCCAGCCAGATCAGCCAGAGCCATTGATTTCTCACTCCAGTCTCACTGTCTTCATTTAGTGGAGGCCTTCTGTGTCCATTCTTCTCTTGCAGAGACCAGCCTCAGGAAATCTCATTGCTTTCAGTGGGCGCTGGGGAAAAGGAGGTTCTAGGCAGAGCCTGGATGCTGGTACTGGTTAAGCACAAACATTCGCAGCATGTCCGAAGTTACCTAATAGAGTTGAACTGAGCATTTCCCCGGGATTGCTTCACACGTCGCAGCTTTACGCACCTCCTCTTCCACCAGTGGATCCTCACACCCCCCAAGTTCTCCCAGCCTGTCATCAAAGACACAAAGGAAGGGGAAGGGGCTTCTAGCTTTTTGTCTCGCTCTCTCTTTTCCTTCTCCCCCGGCCCCCTTGCTGGCACCACCAGAGGTGAGCCTCGCTTTCACCAAACAGACTGAGAATGTACTTTGTGGCCAAATCTAGGTACGTGGGCACCTTCCCATCCCAGTTTGGGGAAAAACTGGCTGTGTTTATGAATGCGCTTTTTTCAAACTTTTGTTGCTGCTGTGAATCTTTTTTTTTTTTTTTTTTAAAGCAAATCTCAGGCAAGATCTTTGACTTTCCTAGAAGTCACCTGGAAATGCCACCCATTGTATATCTTTTCGGTCAAATGTAAACCCTTTAGGTGTGATGCACTGATTTAACACCATTATTCTGCCTCCAGAGCATGGAACCCACTGTGCAAAGCCGACTGCTAGTGGTGCAGTTTTGAAGTCGTTTACAGACACATCATGAAGTGACAATGAATCACAGAATACGTCTTTTTTTTTTTTTTTTTCCTTCTTTTTCCTCTTCTTTTCCAGTCCCGATTACAGTCAGGAGAAAGTCTGTGTAGGTCCCTAACACCTCTCTGATACCCTAAGCAACCTTTCCCGCTTTCAACAAATGAAGAGCAGGCCTCAGGTTCAAGATCTTCTGTCTAGAGAACTTAATAACAGGGTTTTGCTTTAATTGTATTTATTTTATTAATTACCTTCCATTTATGGATTTTCACTTGCAGGTATGACACAGGACTTAGGTTCAAATAAATTTACTTAAGAAAAGTTAAGTGGATCAGAACATTACCAATTGATTAACCCAAGATGTTGTGTGTGTCTACATCTATATGTAATGACAAAAATAACCTCAACAATATTAGAAACGCAGTGATAATGAATGTTCTGAAACAAGACAAAAGGTAGTCTGTTCTAATTAAATGAATTAGCGGCTAAGATCAAACAAAACACCTGAGTCCGATGCCTTTTTTTTTTTTTTGCCACAAACTAGCTACACAAGTTGATTTTAGGCAACTTTCCTTAACCTCTGTGCCTGAATTTCTTCATCTGGAAAATGGAGATAAGGACACGGGCCTACTCACCTCAGAGTGCTGCTGTGACAACTAATCTCGGTAACAGATGTGCACGCCGGAGGGAAGTTCTAAGCTCTACACAAGCATGAAGCATTGTTCTTAGGTTATTAGGAATCTCAGGCCTTTGTTAAAATGCTGGCTCCTCACAGAAAATAAACATCGGCGGACCCCAGATGCCATCTGTCGTGTCACCCCGATGTCCGTCATGAGCCAGCGCTCGTCCCCCAGGTCGCTGCATCAGGGAAGCCGTTCTCAGCGCAGAGATCCTCGCGTCATTCCAGTGCACCGGACCCCGATTTGCTGCTGACAGCTTGTGTTCTGTTTGCGTTCGAGTCCCTGAACTTTTACCCAAATGAAATGAGCAGTGTTACTGCGAGGCAGAATAAAAATGGTTTTAAGTAAGCTCTTTGACCATGGTGTGTAAATTGTTTGGAGTTTCACAAACTTCTGGAGATTTCCATGACCAAAATGGGCTCGTCAAGCTCTCCGTGGGGGGTGGGGGCAGCAACCAAGAGGCCGGGGGCGGGGCTAGAGGGACTGGGGGTGGGGCTGGTCAGTCCGGGGGCGGGGCTAGAGAGACTACGGGTGGGGCTAGAGAGGCCCTTAGCTCTGAAATGCCCTCCCAGGAGGCATTGAGAATGTTGACCTGACTAAAACCACGAAGTGAGATCCCTAGAATGGAGGAGGTGGGTGACAATTTTGTTGCCTCCTCTCCAGACTGGCAGAGAGTTTTAATCCTAACGAAGTGTGATAAGGTCTCTACTAACGTCTCCTGAGATTCTCCCCTGCTCCCTTTCAAAAAGTCTAGTTAGAAAAAGGATTGACCAACTGCATCAGCCTGGGGACTCCTAGTAGCCACTAGTCTACTTCAAGTAGAAAAAAAGCGACTCGAGGGAAAAAGTAGCATTTTAGGGTCATAGAACTGGAAATTCCAGAGATAGTTTCAGGCCCAGCCAGATCTTGGTGCTCAGTGTTTTTTAAAGAATTTCTTTCTATCTCTTTCTCAGCTTTGACTTCGTGAGTTCATTTTGGCTTCAGAGGGGAAACATGACTGCCAGCAGCTTCAAGCTTCTTCCTATCAGTTTAACAAAGCCTGGGAAATAAAGTTTCTCTTCCCTAATAGCTACAGAAAGGGGCGGGGGGTGGGGTCAATTCAAAAGAATGCACAATTAATTAGGAACCCTCAGCAACTCTTCAGAAAGGGTAACAGTCATTAAGAAACAGGTGCGGCCACCTCCAGCACGAATTACTGCTATGGCCAGGGCTGTGTGGTGCCCTCTTTGCCCAGGCCTGGCCCACCATCCAGCCAGTGGAACTAAGGGTGCGATGAGCTCCACCCAAACTTTATGGAATGTGGGTCTGGGAAGGATGGTTTCCCAAAGGAAAACCAAAATGCTTTTACCAGAAGAAGAGGCAGAGCAGAAGAAACACCCGCACTTCCATTCTAGTCCGTGCTGCTTCTCACTGTGATTGCCTCTGCAGGGAAAAAGCTTCTAATCGATGATCAAACAAGGCCTCCATTCTGTTCTCTCTCACTCCTTTCCTTATCCCATCCGTATTTAGAGAGCACCTGTACAACCATAGAATTTGGATGAGACTTTGGAGACTCCAAAATAATAAACAGAGGCCCCAGGAAAAAGGTCCCCTTTCCAGTGGAGGGACAGGCACATATCCATCAATAAGTCAGAGCTTATTGAAGCAGAGGCAAACTGGGTCCTGCTGTCAATTTACAGGACTACTGGCTACCTCGCAGGGGATAAGACTTGGGGAGCAAAAGTCCCCTGTCCTGCCTCTCTGTGCATTAATAAGGCTAATGTGACCACAGCTCTTGAAGTTGCCCTGCCTCTGCCCACAAGTTATGGGCAGAGGCAGATGCAGACATAAAATTGCTGGCCTCAGCTCCTGGATCAGCAAATTATCTTTGGCCCACACCAAGACAGCTGCCTTCAGCAAAACAGTATTATGCATGTATCTTGATACCTAACCCTAGATCCAAGCTTCTAAATATAAGAGACACTTTGGACCACTAATTTAAAAAAAAAAAAAATTCTGAGATAGCTTTTCCTTCATCGGTTACTACCAATCCTTTAAAAACGCTCATCAATGTTAACTATTTGAGCCTAGGGAGTTATCCTATAAAAATAGGTTCCTAAACTAAGATGCTTTGAATTCTAGTTTGTTTGTTTGTTTTGTTTTGTTTTTTCAGAGAGAGGAGGAGGAGTTTTAGTTATTTTTAGTTAGTTGTTCACACTGGATGTTCCCAGTCCCAGGTCTTGAACCCAGGACCTTGGGATGTAGGTGGGACTGCTCCCAGGTGTGCTAGACCCTAGGCCACCAGGGAGCACCCTGAATTCTAGTTTTAACAAATACAAAGAGGCGTAAAGACCATCCAAGCATCACCATTATTCCTGGAGAAGTCACAGAAAGGAATTCCCTTTCCAAAAAAGATTGATTCCCTATTTGTTCTCATCGAGATTTATGTATCTGGGGTCAGGAGAGGGAAGTACAAAGTTACCTTTGCACAAGTGTTCATCAGTCTAGCTGTTCCAAACCTCCCAGGAGCAGCCAGGTCAAATATGCGATGGTCCACTTTCAACTTCCATCCATTTCCGCTCCAAGTGTGTGTTCACCCAGCTGGCACCCACACGCCGGCTCCCTGAGGTGCCCTGCCATTTAGTTTTCCCAGACTGTCTGCTCCTGGCACTGCCACCAGGTGTTGACACAGAGTCCCATGTGCAGAGTTGTGCTTTGGAGCAAGTGTGCAGGGAGGGCCCCGTGAAAGGCCAAATCCCGCCTCTTGTAGAAGCAACAAATGGCTTGACAACCAGCACGAAAAAGGATCAAACACAGACCCCAGCACCAAGGCGAATGCACACCATTATCAAAGCTGTCTGAGCAGTCACAGTGCCTTCGTCTAGGTCCCTCTGTATGTCAGTGTCTCAGGGATGCTGTGACACTTCCCACGCACTCAGTGACTTCAAGACGACCTGTGGATGTGATCTTACCGTTTGAGGCCAATGCAGCAGGCTGGCAGGATGGCATTTCTTCCTGAAGGTACTAAGAAAAAGCCTGTTCTGGCATTTTCCAGCTTCTAAAAGCCATCCACATCCCTTGACTCCGGCCTCCTTTCATCTTCAAAGTCAGCAGCAGCCAGTGGGCTCCCTCACCCGGTATCTCTCTGGCTTCTGACTCCTTTGCCTTCTCCTTCCCCATGTAAGATCTTAGTCACTGCATTGAGCCACCCATGAACCCAGGCTCATCTCCTCATTCGAAGGGCCACCGATTAGCAACCTTAATTCCATCTGGTATCTTAATTCCCTCTTGCCAGTGTAACCTAACATGTTCACAGGTTCCAGGGATTAGCAAGAGGCTGTCTTTAGGGAATCAGTATCCTGCCTACCACATCCTGCCTTCGTCCTCCTACAGCACAACAGCAGCCCTATAGCACCTGGCACCTCTTTCATTGAACCACTTCATCCCTCGGCTGACAACCAGCCACCTGCCCAAAAGCCTCCCATGCAATGAAAACCCAAATTTTACCAGTAGCCCATAATCAGTGATGCGAGGGAGGGTGAGCTGAGACACATTGATGAGACGCAAGGTCTGTCCAGAAAGAATTCGTGGAGAGAGCCATTTAGTCAGGATCACACAGCAAGTTTATTAAAAGCAGCAACAGCGAGTTGAAGCTCCCCGCGGGCCGGGAAAGTTCCATCAAGGGAACACCCTGATGGAGTAGCAGTTTGGTTCACTGCCTCTGGCAAAGCACAATCCACAGACAGCCCAAGGACCTGGGTTCATGTACTGGGGCTGGGAAAACAACCAAGATAAACAGCTAAATAAAAATGTTTCTTCCTCCTGTCTCTTGCTGCACGCCTGCCTCCCTACTCCCCTTCATTCCTGCCTGCACTTTTCTTTAGAAAAAAATACAGACTTTGACTCAATTGTTACTCATAACCCTACATGTATTACTATGAATCCTTCTTTGCCTCTGAGGAAACTGAGGCACAGAGAAGTTACTTATTCAAGGTCACACAACTGAAAAGAATTTAGAATTTGAGTCTAAAATCCATGTTCTTAATCAGTGTACTGTGTAATCCCCACAAGACATAAACTGACTCTCATAATTTAGTTCACAACTAAGAATAAAGTTGTTCATCTTAGTTGTTCACCCCAGTCCATGAACCCAGTTCCTTGGGATGTATGTGGACTATCTTAGGACAAGAGCGACAGACCAACCTGCTACTTCATTACCAGGGCACGACTAAAATGAAATTATTTAATTACCTAGACCTGATTTCCCTAATTAATTGCAAGTTTAACATAAATGTGTGTGGGTTGAACTTTGGGGACAGATTTACATTTTCTGTTTGAAATTTTATGTTTAAGAAGCTCAGGTCTTGCCTCTCTATCTAAAATTGAGTTTCTATGTACGATGATTGATTTCCAACTACCTTCTTCTTACTTAGGCTGACCATGTTTCCCTGAGACAAAAATAGGACATTGGGATGGTAAAATCTGACAGGGATATGCACTGGTGATCAAGGGGAGGGGAGGAGGTGGAGCAGTCCCAGCAGGAGCCAAGCAGCCAGGCCAGCAACGAGTAAATACTATTCAATGCTGATCAGCTACTGCATAATAACAATGCATGGTCTGGCGGGACTTCATATAATCAGTTAAGACAGTTAGGTGTAAGGAATTTTGACACCTTAGGCAAAAACCAAATTTGGCACCTCTATTAGCCCAGCTTTAAATGTCCCGCCTAAAACATATTCTGCTTTAACTATACCAGTGCCCAAAACGCCAATAACCCCCTCAATGCCCAAGGTAAGCCCCCTAGTACTTACCTGTGGGTCCACCACACTGCTGTGTTCTGCTCCCTTTGAAGAAAGGGTGACGGATGAATCCTCTTCCTGAGGCTCCTGTGTCCTCACAGAGGCAGGAACAATTGTAGTGGCCGTGGCCCACCGTGGTTAGCACTGGAAAGGGCCATCTTTAATGTAGGGCAAAAGGGGCAGCTGCTTTTGGGCCCCCTCAACAGACTGGGTCTGGGCTAACTCAACTCCCTTTTGCCCTGCTTTAAAGACAGCTCTGGTTTATTAAAATTGGGACAAAATTGACATTTCTACTAAAACAATGGGACAGTTAGGAAACATGAAAAAAATATTACTGTCCCATTTAAAACAATACATCAGGTTAGCCTAACAATAGGAGCTAATCTAAGTGTATAATTTAGCAACAGAAAATCCAATTGATGTAAATAGTGAGAGAACTTGCCAGTTTTTATAAAGAAAAATTTCAAACAATTTTCAAGGTTGATTTGATCCAGTAGGTCACCAAGTCAGCAGCCCATGTTCTGTTTGTCACTGATTCTCTAGGATCTGTTCTCCTGTGTTCCCTGTTCTTAAACTGGGTCTCTTCATCAGAGAAGTTCCTCAGGGTGAAAACTTCCTCATCAATGCTCTGGGAGAAGAAAGCTCTCTCTACCCCAAACCATCGGACAAAAATCCCCACTCTTCATTCTCACCATCAGACGCAGATTGTAGGACTGTGCCTGGATCCAGGTGACACAGGCCTGGGTTCCATGCCCATCCCTGAGACATCTGGAGCAAGAGGCAGTCAACACCTACCTCTGGACTTACCCAGTAAATATTAACATCTATTATTTTTATTAGTTTTAATGAGATATTTTTGTACCCAAGTAAAGTGTAAATAAGATGACCAATAATGAAAAATTGCTCCACCTTACTCATAAATCAGTGCATGCATAGCGAAATGATGAGATAACATTTTTGCTAGGGTTCCAAATAACTTTTAATAAAGTTCAGTTTTTTGTTTTTTAATAAAAGGTACAAGCAAGAACGAAGGTGAACAGAGACAGGCAGATAGGAAGAGAGAGGAAGAAGAAGCATTTTATTTATTTTACTTCGTTTTTCATCTTGGTTGTTCCCCACCCCCACACCCACAATCACCACCTCCACCACCCCCACCACCACCACC
>RJWH01007136.1:0-44336 GCA_004363575.1 Solenodon paradoxus | reverse complement strand
GGCTCCTTTCCCCGTGCACCAGCCCATGCCGACTGCATCCCCGGGCTCCTTTCCCCGTGCACCAGCCCATGCCGACTGCATCCCCGGGCTCCTTTCCCCGTGTACCAGCCCATGCGGACTGCATCCCTGGGCTCCCGACAGTCGCACAGTTCGCCCAGGTCCCAAGGCAGCGGCCATAGGGAGGAGGTCCTGCCTCTGTGCGGGGCTCCCTGGACACTGGGGGAGGCAGGTGGCTGGACAGCAAATGCTCGTGTTGCAGTTCACCACAACAATCTCCAAATCTATAGTTGCAAATAGGGACCTAAAATGACCCCGGGTCCAGGTGGTATTGGTCCAGATGAGGTCGTTTTCCATCAGAACTAAACTATGAGCTGGAGTGTAAGGAAGAACTTAGTTAGGGTTGGGTCATACTTGGACAAATGTATCTACATTTACATAAATTCACACATAAATACAAGGTTTTAATGTTTGCATTCTATGAGACATTGTGTGTATCTATGCATATGTATACAATTATATATACTTTCGATTGGTTATAGTTATCACCAGAATTATTATATAGACACTATTTTATTTTTAGTTGAACACCCATCTATTTGGAGATACCCTTAGGGGAACCCCATTACTTGCCAGAGTCAGGCATTTTCCAGGTGTGTTTTATGCTTTCACCATGTCCCGGTCAAAATTCAATCTTTGATTTAACAGTTGCTTTTTATAGAATTGGACTAGTGGTTTGGGCCTCCTGAAATCCAAGGTTCTGGTACTCACCTCTCATATATTTAAAGTACTTTCCAGTCTAAGATTATTAAGAGAAAACCCAAGTAGATGAATTTCACATCACTTTTAACATTCCTGTTTTGCCAGTGCCATGTGAAACAAAGCGACTGTTAATACTTTTCAATTAAAACCTAGTAAGGCTTGCATCTGATAACTGGGACTCAGGGGGAGCCTCTTATAAATAAACTTTATGCAATTCTTGGCTACGTGATTAATGCTTGTGTACTGTTAATACAGGCACATGCCGCAGGCTTACTGCACAGAGAATTCTTGTGAGGCATCTCTACACCCTCCAAACAACTGGGGAGAATCTTTCTTTTCTTCTTCTCTTTGTTCCTGAATTGCCAATTAAGGTTTCTTTTCTTTTGACTCAAGGGTAAATGAAAGATGATTTTTACAAGGCAGGGGCTGTCACTTTTGAAGTAGCCCCCCACGAAAGTTGTGTGTGAGTCTGTCATTTCCAATCTAACACCAGTTGAGAAGTGGGAAAACTGATTATGAGAAAGTTACCTTCCGGCTCTTTCCAAATCGTCTAAGATTTTAAGTTGGTTGGAAGTTAAAATGCTATAAATGGTCACCTAATGGAATCCCTTCAGGCAAAGCCACCTTGATTAATGCACCTCCACACACCTAGCACCTGTGTCACCTTTCGCGGGCAGAGCACACGGAAGAAGCTGTTTACCTCTGTGGTTAACTTATATGTTACATGTATGTGTATTACACGTATTTGCAGTTGTTCATAAAGTGATATTTTCAGGAAAATATCATGATGGCTTTCATAGTTGGGGATGTGGATTTATTTTTTAAATGTTGAAAGAAGATCCGTTATAATATTATATAGGTTTGCAGTGAACATCATCATGAATTAGTAAGTCACACTGTGGATATATTATATCACATTCACCACCACCAGTCCAGTCCACTGCTGTCTTTCCCCCAAATGCAGACCCGTTTCTGTCCAGTGTGCCACACCCCTCCTTTCCTCTGGTGGCCACTCATTTGGTTCAATCAGCTGAAAGTCTTTTTTTTTCCTTGTAGTCTTTCAAAATATATTGTGTGGTCCCCCAGAATATTTTTGTTTGATTTGATTAATTTGTTTGCTTGGTTTCTCTATGAATCACACATGAGTGATGATTTTGTGATCATGTGATCATCATGTGATCATTTTCTCCTTCAGATTTATCTTACTCAGCATAATCCATCCATATTGTTGCAAATGGCAGGATGTCATCTCTTTACAGCCGTGTAGTATTCCATTATGTATGTGTAGCACATCTTCTTTATCCGCTCATCTGTCGATAGGCACTTGGTTTGCTTCTGACTTTTGGCTATTGTAAATAATGCTGCAATAAACATAGCGGGCAGATCTCTTTTCAGATTAGTGTTTCTGTGTTTTCAGGTTCATACCCAGAAGAGCTGTAACAGAATTGTATGGAATTTCTATTTTCAGTATTTTTGCAGAATCTCCATACTATTTTCTTTAATAATTGTACAATTTGGTCCCACCAAAAGTGCGTCAGGCCTCCCTTTCCTCTGCATTCTCGACAACACTTTGTTTCACGTCAGTGGGAGCACTGATTTCTCTCAACTGGGAATGTGACTATTATCCCAAAGACTCAAAACAAAATGTGTTGGGTCTTTGATGTTAAATGTTCTCTTTCTACAGAAGAAATGCTCATATGGAGCAGATGAATATTTGGCTAATGGAGGGAAAGTTGTATTTTTGTAATAAATGGATGGACAATAAGAACAGGGATATAAGATTTTTATAAAATTGAATCCTTCCTATCGAGTAGCTTTTCTAAGGGGTCATTATGAGGTTAGTGATAAATGAGAAAAAAACAAGTACAAATCTTTTTCTTGGTGTTAACAGCGCATGGTTTCCACATTTCTTTGCCCCACTAGGTAGGAGGTCTCTCCACCTAAGTGCAAAGGGACAGCACCCTTACTGGGGCAGCAGAAATATTTGAGAACTAAAATCAAGGTCACAGGAGACCATGGTCTCCATGGGAAAGGACAAAGGTCAGGAGTAAGCATAGACACGATTAATAAATCACAGCGTGTTTCTTCAACACCTTCCTAAAAAACCCCTGAGTGGACACGAGTAAATAAATTGATCCTCTTCTAAAAAAGTTCCACAGTTAGCATAAATGCCAGGCTGATAATTAATGACTTTTCATTTGGGCCAAAAACTCCCAATATGTAGAATAATTCAGTGGGAGTTTTGCTGCAACAAATATAAGAAATAGTCATTCTTTTTTTCTAAAGTAATGGATAAAGGAAACAACTCATGTGTTTTTAAAGATCTACTTTAGAAGATAGGAGCGCTTTTTTTTCTGTTTTAAAATGTCCTGGAAAACAATTTTCTTGCATAGCAGGAACCGAGTATAGAAGCATTAATTCCCAAGAAGATCTCCATCGAAGATGCGTAACACACCTCCATGTAAATATGATCAAATGCCAGTGACATCATCTGTATCAGTTTTCCGCTGCTGTGTTAACAAATGTTCCACAAACGTGCTGTCTTAAAGCAATGTACATTATTATCTCACAGTCCCAGCGGATCCAGATTCCCCAGATGACCTACTGGGTCCTCTGCTCAAACAAGGCTGCAGTCTCATCTGAGACTGGACTGGGGAAGGGTCTGCCTCCAACATCACTTGGTGGCTCTCAACATTCAGTCCCTTGTGGGCTGTCAAACTGAGAAGCTCAGTTTCTTACCAGTTGTTAGCCAGAGGGGGCCCTCAGTTTCTTACTAAATGAGTCTCCCAGCATGGTCACTTGCTCTAAGGAAGAGTCTTTTCATACAATGGACACTGAAATTCTTTATAATTAAATCACAGAAATGACATATCCTCTCCTTGGTTTAAAGTAAGTTGTAGACCTTATCTATATTCAAAAGGAGAGGATTGCACAGGGTATGGATCCCAGGACCAGGAATCATTGGGATCCCTTAGAGTCTGTGTGTCAGGGTTGATCATCTGTCTTTTAATCATTCACACACATCCCATATTCAAGATTAATTTTACCTACTTCCAAGCACCCAAAAAGATGCATACCATTAAGTGATTTCCCCCAAGAACATTCTCATTTAAATCAGGCACAAGAGGAATCAGGCTCGAGTGTGGTTTCTCTCAGCTATCAACCTCTAAAATGACGGGCAAGTTATGTGTCACCGACACGCCCACGTACAGCGATGCAGTCTCGCAGCAAAGGGCAGCAGTTGTAGACATTTCTGTTCAAAAAGGGGCTGGGGGGATAGAAAGGACCCAGGGTTCCCTCCTCCACAGATATTCCGAAATCTAGCCGACAAGTGTTAGGAATCGCTCCATTCAGTTTCAAGGTCTGGGCCTCATTCTCTATAGTCTTGTTTCTGCCCTCTGCGCTCTCACTTCTGCTTCCAGAATCATCCTTCCCTTTTCACGTAAGGCAGCATGCCTTGCAATGGAAGCGGTTTTGTGAGCCTGCTTCCTGCCAGTGAAATTATGGATTTTCAACAGCCTCCTTTCCTTTGTCCTTTCTCTGTACCTTTCAGTGCGAGCTGTTGGTATTTTTTATGAAATAAGCTTTAGAAGTCTTCAGTGAATTTTCTTGGGGTTCATCCTTGTAAACAAATCTACACCCACAGGTCTTTTTGAAATAGCCCTTCTCTACCTAGGGGTTTGGAAGCCGCTGGAGGTACCTGATATGGTGGAGAGAGACTGGGAGGCACACTCTTGACCTCTTGAAAGGACCCTTTGTATGAAGGAACAGTACTCTGGGTCTTTGATCATCCTGGGGTTTTAACAGAAGCTTGTATCATCATACCCTCGATTTTTAGCTCTGGCTAACCTTCCCTAACAGGGCTCAGAAGCTATTGCTTAATTGCCAGGAGAGGCTAAGAATTTCCAAACGTATTCAAGCCCCGTTCCTTTGTTTAACAATCCTGCCCTCATTCTTTTTTCTTTCCAAGTTTTATTACAAGCAGCAGAAAATCAGGCAGCACTTTCCACACTTGGCTTGGAAATTTCTTTAAATACATTGCTCCCTTCATGCTTACAGGTTCTGATTTCCATAGAACTGCAGCAACATTTTTAGAAACTTTTTGCCTTTGTATGACAAATTTCTCTTGCAGTCTTTAGTATTGTATGCCTAGTTCCTTTTTAATTTCCATATTCTGATTATATATATATATGTGTGTGTATATATATATATTGCCACATCTATACACACATACATAGAGAGAGAGAGATGAAATTGGCCATTTAACCATTTTAAGGGTCAAGTTCATTGGCATCACTTGAAGTCACAGGGCTGTCTAATCATAGCCACTGTTTGTAAAACTTTTCACCTCGTCAAACAGAAGCTCTCAACCACTGTGCAGTGACTGTCCATCTCACGTCCATTCCCAGCCCCTAGGGACCTGTAGTCTATGCTCTTTCACTATGAATTTGTTGAGTCGGCACATTGAATGTAGGTGGAATCATAGAACATTTGTCCATTTGTGTCGGCCTGACTTTTATCATGTCATTCTCAAGCTCCCTCCATGTTGTGTCAGGTAACACCACCTCATTCTTTTATGCCTGAATAATATTTGAATTAAAGCTTGAATTAAACCAGCTGACGCTTGCCTCACATTTTGTGTATCCATTTCCCCATCAAATCATCGTTAGCTTATTTTCACATTTTTGCCCATTAGGAATAGCATGCAGTGCGTGTTCGCACACAAGTATCTGTTCAGGTCCCTGTTCCGACTCTGGTGCACTGCACCCAGGAGCAGCCTGGCTAGGTCACATGTCAGTTCTCTTGCGCTTTCTGAGGAATTGCCAAATGGTTTTCCACAAGGACATTCCTCTCAGCTGTGTATGAGGCTCTCCGTTCCTCCACATCGCTGTCAATATGTTTTTTCTGTTTTGCTTGTTTTATGATTGCCACCCTCTAGGTGTAATAAGGCGGTGTTTCATACAGTTTGGGTTTGCATTTCCTTAAGGAAAAATGCACCTTATTTTGTGCTGGTGCATCTCAGGGGCCCTGTGGACTGTCTGGGTTCCTTGTAGGTCAAGTTCTCTCTGTTCCTGAAGATTCATCATCCCTCTTCTGTTCTCCTGTTCTCTTCTTCTTGGTCCCCTTCCTAACCTCCCTTTTTCCATTTCTTCCTCCCAGTCTTCCAGAATGCCAGCTCAGGCTCAGGACACCCTGTCCTCTCCACACCCCTCAGCTTGCTCTGCCTTTTACTTGTCATCTCCCCACTTGTTCCTGACCTGTCACAGCCTGTGAAGTTTTCCTGGTTTGATGGAAAAGGAGTTGAATTTTATCCACATTGACTGTGTGGAGACCGTGTTCTCCAAATGTCTTGTCGGGAAACCGGCTGCCACTTGCCTCTGTTTTCCACCCACTAAGTAGTGCTGTCTGCTCCACACACCCTGGGCTTGTGTCCATGTCTCTGCATTCACCTCAGGCGTTTAGCACCTGGGAGGCCCTTTGCGTGGCACCTGCAGGATGAAGTGCGGATTAGTAATCATAGTAGGAGAGGAGTCTGAATAACCTCACAACAGGAACGTCCGCCTGGGGTAGGAGACAGAAATCAGAAAACGTCTTGCACCCCTGTGTTCTCCATAGATAAATTTACTGAGCAGTGATTCCATCTCCATAGTCCTTTAAATGGCCAGGTATATCCCACTGAGTTTGGCTATGCTCAGATTTACCTCTCCCTTCCAGGAACCCTAGTCTGCAGGAAGCCAGGCCGCCTCCTTCCTGTGCCTTGTTAATTTGTGTGTTTTCACTTGATTTCACTGCGGTATTACAGACTGAGGAGAAACTTGACTCTTCTAAGGCTAAACCAGGTCTTGTGTTGTTGGCTAAAAATTGCCAGTATGAACATATCTGTAGACGTTCATTCAATCACTGAAAAACGGGCCTTGTATATTTAAATAGTAGTCTTTTAATTGTACTCATTTTGTTGTCTGATTAATGTTATTGAAGGAACATTGCATCGTAAAGGACGGTCCTTTAAAATGAGGTTTTTTGGACATCATTCTGAGGGGCTACACATAGATTGGAAAAGATGATTATTTCACGAAGCTTCACGCTTCAAGCAGAGTTTCACTTTTCTTTAGCTTAATTCATAGAAGTGCAGCCCTCTTTGGAATCAAGGATGAGACATGAACTCCAAACACACTTGTGCGGACTTTGGCCAACCCGCTTTACCGTGCAATGTTTCGCTTAGAAGATGCATGCTCGACGGTGCAGCCGTCCCGCCGCCGGGCGCCTGTTTGAAGGGTGTTGTCTGTTTCTCTTACCGGCTGCCCAGGAAGAGCCACCCCGCATTGTGAGTCCAGCGTCTGCTGCCCTGCGTCCGCCTCCACCGTCTGCTCACGCATGGCCCGGCCGCGTCGCCTCCGCGTGGCTGTGCACCGCCCGCCCGGCCCCCCAGCCGCGCGCATGCCGCCGCCCCAGCCCAGCCCGCCTCGGGGCTCGAGGGGCGCTAACCCCTTTCCTTTTCCTCTTGGTTTCCCTCCGCAGATACTGCAACGAGCACCTGCTGTGCCCGCCGCACGTGTTCTGGACCGGCTGGGGGCCCTGGGAACGCTGCACCGCGCAGTGCGGGGGCGGCATCCAGGCGCGCCGCAGAACCTGCGAGAACGGGCCCGACTGCGCCGGCTGCAACGTGGTGAGTGCGAGCCCCTCGTCGCAGCCCACAGCCCGGCAGGGACTCCGCAGCCTGCTCACACCGCGCGCTCTGCGCCGTCCGGTCCCCGAGCTCACGGGGTGCATTGCAAGCGCACGTGCTCTGCAGCCTGGCGACGCCCCGCACAGATTGACACCCGCGGGCACGAAGTGCTGCCGCGCACTAGACGCCCCGCAAACATCAGGTCTAACGCTGCACGCTCCGCAAGTGTCCGTGCTCTTCAGGGTATTAAACCACAAACCCAGTGCCACGGTGCTCTACCGGAACCACTGCCATCCTCGGCTGGATGAGACTGTGGGCTGGATGAGGAGCCTGGAGGCCTCGTGGGTTCAGTGTTCTCATAAACCTCTCAGGAGATTTCTAGTTCTAATTTCTGAACTCTGTCAAAAATTTGAGCCTGATTAACTCTTGTCACTATAATGCCTTTGGGAAAATGGGATGCAGTATGGTCTCCACACTGAGCCCACACACGGGACACATCTGAGAGAGGGAGGACTGAAAACTGGTGGAGTTATTGTCGGAGACAGCTTGTGGCTTTGGTGTCCTCCGCCTTCGTAGAACATCTGCTCCTTTGACACTTCAAACCCTCAGATAAATTCCCTGGGTGCAGACACCTTCTTAAGACCCGGTATAGTTCTCCCTGCGCCAGCTGTGGGCATGTGTGGGCACTGACGGCGCTGGGCTTTCCCCTCATTCACTTCCCCCCGTGCCGGCATCGCAGAGTGTGCAGAGGGTGGGGAGGCTGTGGTGCCGAAGTCCTGCTCAGGAAGGTCTGCCTGGCCCCTGCCTCACCGTCCTGCCTCACCGTCCTGCCTCACCGTCTTGCCTGTGGGACTTTGTAGCAATTTGGTCTCTTAGTTCAGGGGCTGAGCATTGTTTTTGTACTGCTGTCAGGTTGTGTTTGAAAGAAAAGACTCACACTCCCGGGAGTCGTGGGACATTGGAGAAAGGGAGAGGGTTATGAGGAGATGTCTGCTGTTGGGATTTACAATCTGACTTCTTCCTCTGCACACTACAAAGATATTGCAAAGATTTTAATAGAATCTATTACTGACTAGGAGACCCTTCTGACATTGAATCAAGAAAGTTGTTCGTCTCTGTATACGATGATATGTGTGTTGACATTTCAGATGCTGAAACTGTTAATTTTGTATTAACATAGGCACATTCCCTTCTTCTGGTTAAACAGTTCAGAGATAATAGCCTTACTCTGCGCTTTCATTGTATTATAGCCTGAGCTTGAGGCTGGACACCTGCTGTGAGGTCCCCAATCCTTCAGCAAAGTTTGTCCCCATGTGGAAGTCACAGGGTTAGAGGCCTGTCTTGATCTTAGACTTAGGTTTCTAAGAATTTGCCATCGTAGCATTTCCGGTTCTTCATTTCCTTAATTCAAACGGACTTCAATAATCACATGTAGACACAGTCTAATGAAGTAAAACATTTATGTCAAAGAAAGTGTGGCATGTTTCCCGTGTAGTCAGTCACTAGAATGTGTTTGTGACACATCTGATTTTAAACATAATAATTGAACATTATTCTTAAGTGTGAATGTATGTAGTGCTCTATTTACGTTGAAATTGACAGGATTATGGTTTATGAAACAAATAGAACCTCATTTTTGAAATCCAGAAAAATATCATGCTTATTTCCAATGAGTCTGATGTCGATTTTCTGGTATTTTAATTTGTTTTTCATGTTTTCCCCCCTTGACCAATTAATAGGCACTGCCCTTCCAGGAAGGTGTCATTGTGGTAAATAGAGCAATCTTCTGAGTTCTGGGGAAATCCAGCATTCATTTTTCTTCCCAAATGGCAATTCCCACTTAGTCCAGTTTCTGTCTCCATGAAGGCAGGAATGCCCAGCCAGCTGAGGAATCCCAGCCCCCACCGTATGGGGCGCGGTTTCTCTGGATTTCTCAGGAAATGCACCCTATCAATTAAGTTCCTGAGATGTGTATTTAAAAGTAACAGCTCTTTAGATAATAACATACTTGATCTTTCTATTCTTTCCATCATGAGCCATAAAGTGTGTTTTTGACGGAGCGCTTTTATTAGGAGAGCAGCTGGAAGTGGAGGTAATGTATTGATTTGGGAGTCAGGAGATTGATCATTTATTTGCCAATATCTGGCTGGATGGAAATGGGGGATGTGTCCGAATCTTAGGCTCCTCCGAGAAGAGGGTGGCGTCCCTTCCTCCACAGCTGCTGTGAGCACCAGTTCTGGGCATGTCGGCAGGTCCTAATGGAACGCTCACCTCTACACTCTTCCGGGAGCTCTTCCAACTCCTGTTTCTTTCGGTGCGATTCTTGGACTGTATCTGCACCTCTGGACTCAAGCTTGTTAGAACTGCTAGAATGATAGTGAAATATGACTTGCACAGCAGAGGACCTCTTTGTGAAAGACTGAAAACTCGAATGACTAGAGCAGCTTGCAGAGAAAGAAGACATTGCTTTTATGATCAAATACAACAGGTTATAAAGGTTTTGAAAGCTTTTCTGGCTCCGCCAATTGAAAATTGCAGTGTCAGGAAACGATTTTGCAGATTTCACCTATGAGATTCATAGGTCCTCAGCTTTGAATAAAGTGTAGAATCTTTATTTAAATCTCAAGGAGACAGTGTCCTTTCATCAGATAAGACTCTAGCTCAGAGCCATGAACCCTTTTTGTGAAGCCCTGCTCTTAAAACTTCCCAGTATGGGTTCACTTCAAGACACCGATTCCAGTTCTTTTGGATCAGTGAACAGATGTGATTGGTGGATCTGTGGTAGTCCTCATTTTCATTTTTAGAAGAACTTCCATATTGTTTTCAATGGCAGCAGCACCACTTTGCATTCTGACCCATAGTGTGTAAGGGTTCCAATTTCTCCATGTCCCAAAGGACTGGAATCTGGTACCTGAAGACATATTTGGGAAGTCTCCTAGAAGCACCTGCCCTCGGCCAGGGGGCTGCTCCCTCCTGCCCAGCAGTCTGCAGGGGCCTCGGAGAAGACTGAACGTGAGAAGTCACAGGAAGTGAGACCCGTGGCCCCGGGGCCACTGCTGGCAGACAACCGCCCACTGTCATGCCTGATCGTGAGCTGGGGCTGATACACCCGGCATCTGAAAACAAGCCTGGACAGCCAGAATAGTGGGGAGCACAGGATTACTGAAGCCCCATGGCAGGGTTAGCAGAGGCTGCACCTCCTGCTGTGGGGTCCCTGACTCCGGAGAACCTTCCAGCATCCATGGCAGGAGACGCATATCGGCCAGACCACACTGCCAGGTGTTCTTCAGCACACAGTGGCTATCACGTGGTCCGGTTCTTGCCTTGGGAACAAGAGAAAGGTGACTGAGGTTTCCTGGGAAGGTCAGAAAGAGACTCAGCCACAGGCGGGCTCCTTTCTTCCTCTGGTTAAGAGCAGGTAGGGAGGTGAGTCATCACTGATGCCCCTCACCTGCTGGGGGACTCATGGGGACCCCGAGGTCGGGGCAGAGGGAGATCAGCACCTTTACCCTTGTGGGGGGCATTGATGAGATGAAAATTTCCAGGATTAATCCAGTTTGTTTCAAGCTCATCCTCACCGTCTGCCAACCCCCAACCGTCGCGCTCTGCCTTGGAAGCTCCTGAAATCCCAGCTTCTCCAGGCAGGAGGGGGCTCCCAGCTGCTCCTTCCCTTTCAGTCTGCAGACCCTGCCTCTCAAAGATCACTTCACAGCAGCGTAAAACAGCATGTTATTTTCTTTGTGGCTCTATGTATTGGGGCAGATCTAAAAAGAGTTCGTGTGATCCATGACCCAGAAAGCTCACCAGTGACCTTGACCTGCATGAAGAAGATCACAGCCTGAACTATTCCATTCCATGTGCCTGTAACAGGCACTCACCTTTCTGAATGTTCTGTGAGGGGCATGATTGATCTGGTAGCTGAAACTCGAGATCACATCTTCGCAGGCATGGCAGCGCAGAAGGGGCTCCCTCTTGTTAGGAGGCACCCCAGCAAACACTGCGGATGTCAGAGATTGTCAGATAAAAGGGCCACATCTTGTTCAAAGAAGCTTGAGTATTTTGAAACAGTTCACATCAACACACGAAATCAGGGACTGCAGCAGATGGTCCTGAAGCGCAGGTTTTCTGAAGTGCAGAGCTTGGAAGTTCGGCCATCACGTCTAAGGACGATGCATGATGCGGGTGAAGAGAAAAGAAAAATGATGGATGATAGCTAGGAACTGATCCATCAGAAGGCTGCCTCTCGACCATATACAGGATTACCTACCGTCTCTGGAAGTTGCACAGAATATGGAGATCTGGAGTATTTCAGAAAAATGTTTTATTGATGTTGTCGGAAGGGTGTGTTGCGCAGCATTCCTGGACTTGACAAAAAAACACGTTTGGTTCTGCCTACGGTAACTCTGATCCAGTGATTGCAGCGTTAATTGAAAGGCAAAGCTCCCAGGAAGATTTCTCTGTTGTAAAAGTGATATAAACATGCTGATTTCTCCTTTACACTTTGCCCATAAATTCCTTAATACCTGGCATTAAAATGCCACAGATTACTCATGGAAATGCAGTAATGGTATCGTAGTCATAACAATTCCCGCTAAGCGACTGTGAGTTTGAGTCTCTTTCATATACCTATGTGATCAGAAAGTACACAGGGCAAGCCAGTCCTTTTAAAGGCACAACAGATACCAGCCACAGAAAAGCAAGTCTCCATGGTAATTGATGCCAGATTTTCGGCTGCTAGGAAGTGAGTGATTCAGTGGAACCTTTTAAATGTAAAGGCCTAGTAGATACTCCTTTAATGTCAATCAGGGAATGTTCTTTTCCACATGCATCATTAGTCTTTGTAACCCTGCTGGCAGTTTTCAGTTAATCATGAATTATCTGTAGTGAATGCTGCTCTTTGGTTGTTTAGTTGATTTAATGTTCCCACCAAATTGGGCACTTTGTTTTCGTCAATTTCTGTAGCTCACCTTGTCTGTTTCTAGCGGAACTGGACACATCATTGCAGTTACTGCAAACACTCTTCTCAGGAGTGTCATCTGTTTATCTATTTTCAAGTGAATTGGTGGTCCAGCCCACTTGGCCTTCATGTGATGTGTTCTTGCTGTCCCTTCTGAGCTGCACATAAGGACTTGGGCCTTCATCCCAGTGCAGTTGGAGCAGCAACTGGACTCTTGCATTTACTTGCAATTTGGGGTACTTCTGTCTCCTTCCTCCCACCCCCTTTTTTTAAAGGAAAGGCAGGAATGAAGATGAGTAGGAAAGCAGGCAGGAAGAGAGAGAAAGGAGAAGCATTTTCATTTATTTTATTTCAGTTGTTCCCCTGTCCCTGGGGCACAAACCTGCATCCTGCAATGTGTGTGGGCTGCACTACAATGCGGCAGCAGACTCAACCTACACTCCACCAGGACGTGCCTTCCTCTGCACTTTTTAAAGCTCCTGTGTCAAGCCAGTACATCACTGCTTAGGCTGGGGTCATGGTTTCGGGAGGCAGCTTCATGCTGTTTAACTGTTCCAGCAGTGATCTCATGAGAAGAACATTCTGCCCACAAGCCATCCCAACCTGAGACCTGGCTTCACATCATAGTGATGCCGCTTAACCAGCGATGGAACCGTGGAGAGAAGTGGGGATCAGCCTGTTTTAGGTTTCCAGTCATAGACACTAGCAGACTGCACCAGCCAACTCATGTCTGAAAGCCCTCCTCTCTGAAGTCAGGTATCAAGAAGCCAGCAAAAACCTGGGATCCCCGTGCCCCTGTGGGCTCCCCACCTTTGCTGAACCCTGAGTAGATCACGGCTCTAACAGATGTTGATCTGACTCTCACTGCTGTAACTGGAATCCAGCATCTTGATTTCAGACCCAGCTTCAACCCTTCATTGTTTGACACATATTAAATTTCTGCCCCATGATGGGCGCCAAAGAGACCAGGGTGATCGAAGAGCCCAGCACCCCTGCTTGACACTTGGAAGGAATCCTCTGTTGTGAAGTTGAGACCTAAAGGGTCTGTGCACCCCTTTGCCCAGGAGCCTCTTTATCTGTGGGTGCTCTAGTCCACAATCTACTTGAAAGCGGTTTTCGCTGAGCAAGGATGGGCTGGTCTATAGAAGTGGCTGCCCGAATCCACGTGCAGCCAGAAGATTTTAAAATATGTTACAACGGTTTTATACTTGTTGTTTGGCTGGGCTCATGGCAGATAAGTTCTTCTCTTGGAGAAGGAACTGAAGTGCTTAATTATATCAACAATATGTTTTAATTGATGTTTTGCTTAAGATTTGCATTTCCCCATTTTTATTTATTTCATTTGAGTGTCTCCAGCGCAATTATTGAGCATGTATCGTTTGGGCTGTTCAAACAACTCATATACATAATAACTTTCAAAGCAACTTGTGATTAAGTAAAGAAGGATGCAACAGATGTTACAGCAAGAAAAAATGGTTTGAAAACATTGAATATTTTTCACAGATGTCCTCGAGTCTTTCTTCCCAAGTGCCATCGTTTTAGTAATCCTAAATTGTTCTAAGAGCCAAGAGCTTCGTGCAGAACTCTGTGCATGCAAGAACGAATGCAAGAAATGACTGCTCCCTTTAGATGGTTTCCATTATTATTTCTCAACATGATTACAAGGTTACATTTAGAAGCCTTCAAAGTCTGTCAGGAGCAAAAAGCAATTTTTTATTTATTTATTTACTTATTTATTTTGCTGTGTGCCATTGAAATGCCCCAATAATGGACCTTCTTAGAGCAGTTGTCTCATTTCACACCTCAGTATGTTTTGGTTTTTGTCTTTCTGAGATCTGTTTGTCTCACAGGACCTCAGTCCCTCTGGTTTGAAACGGCATCGTTTTAATCAAGACTCGAAGAGAGTGAGAGTTGGCTCATAGCATTTCAGGTCCGTGCATTATTTTATAAGCCGTGCTGCGTGAGAAGATCACAGCCCACACACTGCTCTCTGACATTTTGCTCTTACCATGATGGGAGATGTTTTCACATCTGTTCCAGTTTGTCTTCACCCCACGAAGTTGCTGAGTTTGAGTCTTTCACAAAGCCCCTTGGGGAGGGGCACCCAGTGTTCTGGTGCTGGAGACAGCAGTGATGGCGGCTGAAGGAAGGAAGCTGTCAATCTGCCTCACACCGCTTTTCAGGCTCCCACACAAAAGCAGAAATAGAGGCACCACAGCCGCTGAAAGGAGGCAAAAATAGCAGGGACAGGCAGATGGCATCCAGACAGCCGGAGAGGCCCTCTGACAGTCTCCAGAGTGCATTGTGAGGCTTATTTAATTGATCTTTTTTCTTATCTTCTGTCAAGTGCTAATGTTGAATGATGAAGCCTTGATATCTGCATGTGAAGGGAGGAGAGGCGAACTGCTCCTGTGACATGCATTGTCTTTGATAAGTCGTTTCTCTAATGCTTGGTGTGATTTCCTCTGATATTGTTAATTTCTGAGTAGTTATGCATACAAAAGGAAGAAGATTCCCAGTGACTTCAGTTATTGGTTCTTACCTGTCATCCTTTATCTGTAGAATTTTCACATCTTTTCATCTTTATAACCAATCAACCCAGGATTTTGAACACCTTCTGAAGGAATTGTTCCAGTCATCATACATCTGACAGGAGATTAATATCCTAAATATATAAAGAACACGCACAATTCAAAAACAGGAAAATCCAATCAAAAGATGGACAGGAGATCTGAATAGATACCTTCCAAAGAAGATACACAGATGGCCAACAAACACGAGAAAATGGTTTTTTTCTCACTTATTAGGAGGGAAATGCAAATTGCAGCAACAGTGAGATACCACTTCATACCTGTGAGGATGATTGTTATCTGAAAGACTGGGAACAAGTAAGAACCAGGATGTGGAGAAAAGGTAACAACTTACACTGTTGGTGTAAATTGCTGCAGCCATCATGGAAAGAAAGCAGTATGGAGATTGCTCAAAAAATTAAGAAAGGAAATTCCATTTAATCCCATTATCCCACTTCTGAGTATTTACCAAAAAATACAAAATTACTCATTTGAGGAGCTATGCACACCCCCATATTTACTGCATCATTATTTGCAATAGCCAAGAAGTGGAAACAACCTAAGTGCCCATCGCCAAATGAATGGATAAAGAAGATGATGTTACACAAAGGAATACTACACAGCTATAAAAAAGATGAAACCCTGCCATTTGTAACGACAAGTATGGAACCACAGGAGATGATGCTAAGTGAGATAAGATGGAAGAAAAAACACAAATACCCGATGATCACGCGCCTATGTGGACTATAAAGAAACAAAACAAAGAATGATGCCAAGTACAAGTGCAAATATACAGCCCCATACAATAAAATCCTTGACCTCAGAAATCTTGCTTTACAACTTAGGGGAAAAATATAAAGGAAATGGCTAACATACAAGGAAAACTTCAGAAGTGCCGTAGGAAGAATAAAGGGTTATTGAGTTCAGAGGAGGGAGAGATCACCTCTGGTTGGATGCATCAGGGTCCCATAAAGTGTGGTCAAGACTCAGTCAAGTTGAGATGGGAATGGCTGCTCCATGTGAAAGAAATGTGAGTGCAGGCTGTGGGTCAAAGGTGTGGGGGACAGACTGAATTCGAAGCAGAGTCTTGTGTGTGGCCGGACACAGGGATGCATTGAGACACACATTTGGAAAGCAAGCTGTTCCTGAGAGGTTTTGATACCATTCTACTCCCACTAACTTCTATTACTGTTATGTCACTGGAGCAAGGCTAACTTTCTTGAGCATATATTCCCAAAGTAAAACTCCATCACATATGCTGCATCACATTTTTAATTCTTTACCCTTTCAAAAAACAAAAAAAACAAGCCATATTGCTTTTGCTGATCGTAACTACCTCACTGTAAATCCATGTGTTTTTATGCCTGCAAATGGGCATGTGTGTGCAGTTCTTGTTCTGAAGTACTTGCTTTCCCATAATTATTACTTCAACATTTATAGGGTCTTCTCTCCCTGAAAAAACCTAAATTTAAAATCAGCATTACCCCAAAGTATGTTATATAATTTTGGATTGAATCCTATTTCCAAAAGGAGAGTTCCTGACTAGTATGAGATTAAGTTGTTTTTGAACTTACTGATACTAAAATCAAGAGGCTATTTTAATATTTTAAAAGTGGGAGCAATATCTGTTTTATTCATTTTTCTATCAATATTTTTCAGAGCACAGGATAGTCAATAAATGAATCTAGTTATTAAACCTGTGTCATGTTTATAAAAGATAATGACAATTTGAGAAAATATCATTTCCTTATTCTAATATATTGCATTGTTCTTATCTAGCCTTTGAATGATTCTTACAGGCTCTTTTATATTCTGTGGTTTGTCCTCTTTCATAGAGAGTCTTCACACCCTGCTGGAGCTAACTTTAGACCACACTTAATTTTCCTTCCCATAATATTTGCTTATGAACATTTTATTTCATGTTCATATTCTTAAATTATTTCAAATTCTTTCTAATTGGCTTTATACATACAGGCTGTTCCAAATGAATTAAATTTAACACTGAGAACCAGTGTGCCTGCCATAACAGTATACAAAGTTAATTAAAAATGGTTTTGCTATTAGATTATACTTAGCAGTGACCTTCTAAGACCTTATCAGGCCCTCCATGGTCAATACTTGAGTACATATAACTAAAGCAGAACCCCTAATTAGAAAGTAATAATCTGAATGTGCTAAAGTAGTACAGTTTCCAGTATTTGCGTTCCCCTTTGCAAATAAGATTGTAAGTGTGATGGCCCTAAGTTTATGCAGACAAACACCCTGCCTGTCAATCAGATGTCCTCTTATTTCCCTCGGTGCCTTCATGCCTACCATCCCAGGTCTAGTCCAGCTCTGTTCCCTCCACAAACGTGTCTTCAACTACTATGAGTTTGAGCCAAGACTTGGGATTTGGACTGGGTGAATGCGAACCTTGTTAAGCTGCTGTCTTGACCTCATAGAGTTCTCAGCCAGGAGGAGAAAGCATAATTCCTCCAAAGAGCAGCAGCTCCATATAGAGTTCCTACTGAATACACCCTCTGGGTGTCTGGAAGATGGAAGGGGTCAAGCTTGTATCTAATCTCCATGTACATGACAGGGTGTCCTTGGAAAAAGTCATCATTTTAGCGGAAATCATTTCGGGGATACAGAAATTTAGAAGACCAAGGCTCAATGGGAACTTGAATACAATGATGTTCCCAGCATCTGCTCCAACATCGGGGGCTGGCACTAGAATTCCCAGGGCGCCTGTGTGGAGGTGGTTTGCCTCTGACCCCAAGAACCAAGAAATGCCCCTCTCTGCTCTCTGTCACTGAGGATCGCTGTTGCTCTCCCTGCAGAAGAGATTCATCTGAATTGGACACATCTGTGTTGGTACAGGACCTCCAACAGAGGCGATGTGCTTTCCATGCCCTGGGAATCTCACCAAAGCCAATGGGACTCCAACCGCAGTTCCTGGCGCCATGAGGAAACGCAATTTCCCGTGTGTGCCTTCATGAAGGGATTGGCTGACTTTCCCTTAAGGGAGTGTAACTGATGTACCCTCAGGCCTCCACTGCTCCCTCGCTGTCTCATCCTTGGCACTCATAGATCATGCTGTCTTCACATGTCCCAGGAGTCACAGCGCAATGAGAGAAATCTGGCCAAAGGAGACCCCATTCCATCCTGATGCAAAACCATTAATTCATGTACTTCCGACCTTTGGCATCTAGCTTTTGCTGGACTCTGCCAAAATCATGTAATTGATGGATGCTAGAACTTTGTCCTACATTCTTTAGCAGAATTTGTAACTTCCCTTTGTTTCTTTTATGCTGATATTCGTGTGTGTAGGGGTCTTTCTCTGAGTAGGTGCCCCTGATTTTACTATAAACTTACTGAGTTGTGTCTCATTTGCTTGAAAGGCATCCAAATTAAGTTTAAGTACTGGCGTGAATAAAGATAAGCTTTCTTTCCACATGCATGTTTACAACAGGACTGGTATCAGAGGAAGCTTTACCGTCGTGGCCTTTTTTAGATACTTTCTTTCCATTTCAGTGCAGGGGAGTTGCTTGCCTGGTTCGGCTGTGATCAGGTCCTTGGGGAGCTATCAGATGAAGTTTGGGGAGCCTGCGGGAGAACCGGGGCTCGTGCGATCGGCCCGCTTGAGCGGGTAGGTGCCCCAGCGCCCAGGACCACTGCGGGGGCCCGAGGGTCCAAGCAGAGGCCCGCGTCTGTGTTCTCACCACTCCCTCCTGAGAACCTTCTCAGTCCAAGACGCAGGGTAGCTGCACAGTGACTGTGTGCAATGAATTGGCAGCGTTCACTTGAAGTCACTTTGGGGCTAGCAGCAAAGTCAGTCTTAAGGACGTCCCCAAACGTCATGGTATCTAGGACATGTGCAGAACTAGCTCTTCAGCACTGTTCTTCCGTTTCAGTTGTCCCTCCCCAAATACATGGGCCTTCCTTGTGGTGGCCTCTGTGAAGGGAGAAGCCTATGGATGAGAGTCGACGGGGATTCCGAGCAGCAGACAGTGCATGTGTGATGGTTTGGACATGGGGGCATTTGTAGATCTGTGCTTGTAGCAAAGGCAGGGCATCCGTAAGGGTTCCTCCCAACTCATTTTTCCTGGTTGAGGTGCTTGGTGAGCCCCGTGGTCCCCAAGGATGCAAGATGGATGAGACCCAGAAGGACTGCTCACCTGTAATGTGCCTTTGTGTGACTTCGAGCAAGACTTCGCTCCGAGGGCACGATGCCACCAGTTAGGTCTTGGCAGGAGTCACTATGGCTTTCTGTGAAGAATGGTGCCCCTTCCTCCAAGAATAGACAGCCCAAGTCAAAGCTCATGGCCGAGAAGAAGCAGGCCTCACACCTCTTCCAGAATCTTCTTTCTTGCAGGGCACATATCATTCAATCACATGCAAAGTCAAGTCATTAGACTTTAAATAGGAAAATAACTTATACATAAATATTTCTATTTCAATTATATTCATATGTTCATATTCATATTATCATGCTGAATGATGGTAGAAAATCTTAAAAACAATATGTTTTATATTAATAAGATGAAGAGAGAAAAAAATGTTAAGAGTGATTTCAATAGATGTGAAATAAATGATAAAGCTTAATACTCATTCATAAGAGTTCAGAAGTAGTCAGTGGTTGAGAGCTGTTTCAGCTTATGAAGCCGGCCTGTTACAGCATTATAGCAAACATTATCACACTTTGTGGTAACAGTTTGGAGACTTTTCCTTAAAGTCAGTACAAATCTAAGAGTTCCTGCCAGCGCTTCTGATGTTCAGTGTTGGACTGGAGCTCAGAACCAATTCGCTTCCACAAGGGAAAGAAATAAGAGCAATCACATCCAGGGTTCCTGCCAGCTTTTTTCCTGTGTCTCAAAGGTCATTAACTAGTCTGTGACCTTTGAGACATAGATAAAGAACCTGGAAGGAATCCATGGGAGGATTACTGCCCACCCTTGACCTGCCTGCTTTAACTTTACTTCTTTGCCTTGGTCATTCTGTGTAGTGTGACATCACTAACCACGCTGGTCAGTGGCGTCATGTTGAACCCCTTCGACTGGAGGTGGGGTGGGGACACGCAGCTGCAAAGGCTTCTGACCCCCACCCTCCTTGAATCACAGCCAGCCCCTAGATCTTTATCTCTGTGTACCTTGCTTGTTGATGAGATTACTCAGGGTTTTTAAAGATTTAAACACCCTTGAGGATAAGTGACTAAAAACCATGTCAGGTATTGTGGCTTGTTTTCTGGTAGGTGGACCCTTGAAGGCTACATTTGACTGCAGAGGTGCTGGGAAGTTGATGCGGGCAGAGCGCCTGCTGTGTGACCCATTCCAAGTGTCCAGTGGGGCTGGAAATAGAAAAGCAGGAAATAGGTACCTGTCTTCACAGACCTGTCTACTCGGGAGACCTTGTGCCAACAAGCCCACATCCTTTGCTGTTTCCCAGTGCAGAGTGATAGAAGGAAGTGGAACAACTCCAGGATCCTAGCATATTCTAGAAAAGGCAGGTGAAGCAAAAGCGTAGAGGCCTAAAGCCATGTATATCATTCTGGGTCTTCAAGTCATTGACTTGTGGAGAAGATATAGTTCACAGGCAGGCCAGTTGAGACAGTGCTATTGGTCTGATGTTCAGAGTTCCTGAGAACTTTGGCTTTTATCCTGTGAGTAATGTGGGGCAAATAAAAAAAGTAATTAGTGCTAATTAACCTATGTTCCTTGACACCCACCATAAAATCTCCTGCAATAGAGCCTTATTATGTATTATTTTAATTATAAGTGTGTGAAATAATATATTTCACATAGATCTATGCCATACAGAATAAAGGCAAATTGAGACTTCCAGCTGAGGGTGTCATTCCCCCCTGTGTGTGGAAATCCCTGCTTGAGCAAACACACATCTCACTCCCCGAATATAAGGTTCTATCCATATAAGTGTTAGAACGCGTCATGATGCAGCGTGGACAGACGACCTCATGCCGAGGAACTTCCCAAGAGAAGATATTTTTGTGGTCACAGTAGCAGAGAGACCTGAGGTGTCACCCTAATATGTCACTTTTTTTAATTCTAGGTACTTATATTTGTAGGAAAATTAAATGATTTTGAAACTTCAATCATCTTTTGGAAGAGCGATTTTTTTTTTTACTCTCCTATGGGAGATTTCTTTCCTAAATGAATAGAAATTGAAGGAGACATTAGTCAGTATTCTTGCTTAATGTTTTGAATGTTTTTCTAGAAAAAGAAAAGTGAATGTTAAAGTCCTCCAGAGTAGAGAATTCTAAATTTCACCTGGGGCCTTTCAGGCCTGGAGTATGACATGAAGATACACGCTCACTTCATTAAAGAAGCAACATTGCAGAATCTGAGACTTGTCACTGCATTTGTTGATTTAAGTGGCCTTCAGATAGGAGCTTCCAAACAGTGGTCTCATCATGTTTGTTAATTTTCATATAAAAATATGCTTTTAGTGTGATAATTGGCAGAGAGACTTGTAGAATTAAAGCTAAGGAATGCATTACAGCATGCATCAGGATATATTACACATATAGATTTGCAAGTGTACCCACTTCATTATTTAACCACCACTTTATGTTTTAGAACTTTACAATAGAATGATTTTAAAACTTAAGTAAGCTCGAATGAACTCCGTCATTCATTTCCCAGGCTATCACTGAGATAATAGTATGGAGAAAACCAGGAGATGGGACAGAGAGTCACAGAGTTGTGGCCTAAATTAGTCTACAGGAAAAAACCAAAAACATAGATGCAAGAAATGAGTTTAGATTGCAGACAAAAAACACATGAATAAAATAATGCATCAATTTTTTTTACTGTATTTTTACTGTGAGTAAATGTGTAACACCAAAGCATTAATAAGCTTTCTGATTCAGTTCTGAGGGAAAAGGTTATATATCATGGAAATAAATTCATCTATCGCAGTCATAGACAAGTTTTTGTGTGCTGGTGACCATTCTTTTAGACAGATGTTCCCTTTGTGGCCGTGTACTTGAGAAGGATCAGAGGAAGTCTCATTTGTCTATACTGCTCTCTTGAGAGGGCATTGTATCCAAAAGACAAAGTCTTTATCCTCAGGTTGGAAACACATCTCTTGTGCTGGGAGACTGCGGACTTACTAATGCTGCTCCCAGCTTTAGAAGTTGGTAGGGTAAGTGTCAGTAGGGAGCCCCACTCGAAACTTAGACCTTGGAATTCACCTTGGCCATCAGTTGAGATGACCTGTCCTGGGTAGACCAACCCTCATTCTTAGTTCTTTTCATTAGGACTCCTGCAGGAACCCATGCACGCATTTATACTAGTCTGTAAAACAGACACAAAGACACTTTAAATGAGGAAAAGATAAGGATAAACACACAATTGTTTTCTGTCTTATATTTAGTTAGAAGGTTTTTTACTTTCTATGATCAAGTTATGATCAGTCTAGTTAAGGTAGAGAAAATTGCTCCAGGTTTATCTTTTGTTCTACTAGCAATGACATTGTACTAAAAGGGGCTTGATAAATCTCCAGAACTGGTTGTTCAAGACAACTGAACTGCAGATTGCATCCCCTCTGGAGCTGCGATTGATACACATCTACCTCTGTATGAAATGGCTGGGTGTGTCAGACAAGACTTCCAGGTCTGGTGGCTCTTGGAATTGACCACAGTGTAAATTCCTTTGTCCTTGTGTTTCTCCTACATCATAACTTTCATGTAATTGAGAAGAAGCTCCCCATATCTCCTTTGCATTTCACATGTCTGTTTTCAACATTAATACCTAGGGTTCTCTGAGAATGTACCTTGGCATCTCACAAATAGTATAGATGTTCCAGCTGTGAGGATGGATGGATAGATGGAGGGCTGGGTGGATGGATGGGTGGATGGGTGGACGACATGATACTTGTATTTCTATATATGATTTGAAAATGTCATTTGGGTAATGTTACTTCGACTCTTAATTTCAAATATTTAAATGTTTAAAATAAGATATTTCGGTCATTACCCATGAGGTCATAGGAATCTAATTAAGCAATCTGAATTAAGAAAAGAAAGTCTTTTAGAGATCTTTATTTAAGAGGACATAATTAATTTCCCACAATAAATTGACCAAAAGAATAGCAGCTTCTTGTAAATTATAAGCAAAAAGATGTTGATAAAACATACTTGCATTTTTTTCGTTTTCCAGATCCATTAAATGATAGAATCCCAACTTAGCGAGTCAAAAGACATTCAAAAGTTCCAGCTATTTCTGTACTAGGAAAATGAAATGACAGCATAATTTTGACCTTAGCAGTGTATGTTCCAAACTTATCATTCACTATGTAGGCATTTTAGAGTAAATAAATATTATAACTCCTATCTCTTAGGTCATGAAATCTTAACTAATGCTTTAAGGAATATGAACTAATAGAAAGTCAACTTTATGTAAATGCAGATAAGAGCAAATTTTGAAGATAATTATTTTCCACTGGCTAATCTCATTACAGAGGAAGTGAAATGTTATGCATAAAAAATTGAATGCAATTTAATTTTTAAAACTTAGCTCTATTCCTGTGTGTAACCCTGGTAAGTAAAGATACTTGTAGTTTACTATGACTGTCTACATTTTCTTGGAAAGGGAATGGTTTTTCAAAAATTGCTAGTGACTAAATTTGCAGAACCCCGTTACATGATCTGCAATCTAACTTCATTTCCAACTCTCCATGAGGACCACAGATACCGGGCTCCCTGCTAATCCTCCATGACATGTGTCTTGGTTTGGCCGTTTCAGAGATGTGAAAGCTGAAGCACTGGGTGAAGGACTGAAGTGGGTGGACCTGGCCAGACCTGGTAGATTCTCCAAGTTATCACACAGGGCCATGAGCTTTGAATCAAGCGGAGAGCATCAGAGTGAGAAATGACCAGACAGATGATAAGAAATCCTCGAGAAGCAAGACAGTGCCAGATTTCTCTACATCAGTCACTCAGTAGAAAGTCCTACCAGCAGTGTGGGAAGAAGGGATACGTTTTAGATGATCCTTACACGAACTGGTAAGGCTTAGGAACTTACAGACAAGGGACTCATCCATCTCCAATCTTTCAGATCCTGCTTGGGTTTAGTAGAAGAGGGATAACATCAATAAAACCTCAAAATGATAGGGGTATGCCCTTATGTTCAGGCTGATTGTAGGTTCAGCAACAACAAGGAAATTACTCTCCATGAGAGCTTGTTTGATTTCAGATAGCAGAGCACCCTGAGGGAATTTCACCTGTGCTGCCCTTTAGAGGAAAGGACTCCCAGACCAGCTGTGATCATGCCTGGTTTGAAGAACCCAGTTTAACTTTGTTGGACTCCTGGCTTCTGAGTCGTTCCTGACAACAGGCGCTTTCCCTGAAACCCATGGAGCATCCCATGGAGACACGCTTTAAAAAAAGCTCTTTTATGGAACAAATAGAACATCGTTTTATTTATTTATATGAAGACTTTAAATATGGTAGATGAACATCTTCTTGAATATATTTTTGAGAAGTCTAAATATGCTATAGCTCAAAGCTTTAGAGAAATCAAACATTCCTTAAAACGCTGATGAAATAGATCTCACATCTCTAAAGGACAGCTGTTAAATCGTTGTGTCTGTTTACTCGGTAGGGGTGCTTAACAGACTGCATGGCTTTAGTAACAAAATCTTTTTCTCATAATCCTGGAGTCTTAAAGTCTGGGGACAAGGTGTCAGTGGGGTCGGTTTCTTCTGAGACGTCTCTTCCTGACTTGTGGACGGCATCCTCCCTGTGTCCCCACGTCATCTTCCCTCCGTGCCTGTGTCCTGCTGGCCTCATAGAAGGGCTCCCATCATATGGGACTGGGGGGTCACCTTTGAAACTTCTGGCAATGCCCTTCAAGCAAGGGATACGTACCCAACATAGTCCACTGAGACATAGTGGGCCAAACTCTACAGCTTTCGTGGAAATGGGTGACATTGAACTACAAATGGATGGCTAGCATGCCCATACTTGCCACTGCTCCGTCAAGCTGAATTCAAGAACATGAACTGAAAGGTCTCAATCACCTTTCATAAAACAGGAAGTCAAGCCGTCAACCTCGACGTGGTAGACAAACTTTGGAACCTTTATCGCCTTGACTTTCCTATGTATCAGTAATAATAAGTAATGGCCATTGTTTATAATCTTTAGTCAAGTCATTCTTGTGACAAAAAATAGAGGACTGCCATGACAGGAAGATAGTTATGACTTTTCCTTAAGGTAAGTTCCTCACCATTGGGAGACCAGATGCAAGGAGGCAGCGGTAAGAAACTTCAGCATCTTTTGATCCTCTCGTAGGATGTGTCCTTGGAGTGTTGGAGAAAAGCAGGGCTGTGCGTGGTTTCCCTTTTCCATGTACCAGCAAGTACGTAGATCTGTACATAGGTGTCTACCCGTTTTCTATGGCTGAGTAACAAATTAGAACACATCTGTGGCTCTAAACAACACACATTTACTGTCTCACAATTCCATGGGTTCATCCGGGCCCAACTTAACTCATTGCTCTGCTCAGTGCACACAGTCTGAAATCACTGTGGGGGCCTTCAGGGCGTGACTCCCAGGTGGCGGGAGTCGTGGGAGCCTTTTAGAATTCTGCCACACCGTGTGTGCTGGTCCTAAAATATTTACTTCCTGCAATAATTTTTAATGCCACACATTCATTGTTTTTCTGAGTTTACCCAGGCCAGGAGAATATGCATCCTCATGACCGAGTTTCCATGACCACTTCATTATTCTAATTTGACTTTACATTTTCTTGCCAAGAAATTAAGCCACTTTGGCCTACACAACAGTGGCTGTGATGAGGACCATGACATCCAAACCCTGTGATTATAGAAGGTTTTTCATATTTCTTAAATCATGTTTTTCTTACAGAGATGTAGGAGATTCACACACACATGCGCACACACACACACATTACATCTTTTTCTAGTTAGAAAGATGAAGTTGTTCTGTACTTCAAAGAATCTGGGACAACGGCCCCCATGCATTCCTGTAAAAGCATTGCCCTACGAGCTTTCCTGCCAAAGCCTTAATCTTAAAAAACACAGTCTTACTTTGGGTTTCGTTATACTCTGGCCCTTCCAAAATTCCTCGTACGCATTCTTAAAATATGTACAAATTATTCTGATCTTCTGAAGCGTGGCCTGTGGCAGTTAAACATGTTTCCCTTAAAATGAAGAAATGAAAGCATAGGCTCTGGTCAAGGTCACCATTCCGGTCACAGGTTTGGAAAGGAAACATGTTTCTCAACTACAGGCTTTCACTTCTAACTAAAAGTATTTTCTCCTCTCTTTGCAAGGTATTTGCCAGGAAAAAAAAAAAGTTGTCTGAATTCTTGATGTTCCCTCTCAGAGACTAAGAATTTAAAGGCATTCTAGTGAGAGAATAAACTAAATAAATGGGTCCTCTCATTTGAGGTATTAGTTTATGGTGTTCACAAATCAGAGCCTCTGTGATAAAGATTTCGCATCACAGCCCTGATGTTCTCCTCCTCCGGCACTTCTTTCAGTGCTAGAAAAAGCGTTGCCTGCGTGTGTGAGGGGAGCAGCTCTCTTTTCATATAGAGGCACACAAATGTAATCTAGTACTCGTACCTCCTTTATTAAGAACCCAAAGGAATGAGCTCACTTCTCTGCATGTGAAGGCCTGCAGGCTGCCAGCTGAAATGAATGCACCCATTCGAAAGGCCCTGGGATGGTCACTGCCACCCACTCCACCCCACCTTTGGACCCGGCAAAGGTGCAAATTACCCAGCAGGAAGGAAGCTGCATCACATCCACCCCACGCTGCACCCTCTCAAGGTGGGAAGGCGGGGGAGCTTCCCCGCACACAGGGCATTCTCAGGAAAGGTTCAGCAAAGAGGCCTAAGAAACGTCTGGTTTCTCCAAGGAGACCCGTGGAAATCCAAGCAGTTCCCGCATAGAACAGTGGGTTTCTCTACTTAAAAAGTCACTTTTTGTGACAAGATTACTTTCACATTCTACAGAATATTTCAGTTAATTTCACTGAGGCTTTATGATGGCCAGGAGTAATGGGAAGAAATCAGGTGTGTTCTTAAAAATCTCCAGACCTCTCTTCTGAGCACTCATGTACCTGGTTTGTCAGGTTTCATTTTGGCTATCAAGTCTTCTCTTTGTCTCTGAACTAGATTCTCATACTTTCACTGAAAATGTACCAGCCTCAGTGGACAAAAGTCGACTTTAGTGTTTTTGAGATGGTCTTGTTTGGCCTTTCATTGGCATTTGCAGGGATATGTGGGTCTCTAATAGGCTGCATGGTTTTGCCCCCTCCATTCATATGTTGAACATAAATGCTCAGGTGATTCAGCTAAGAGGTGGGGCCGTTGGGAGGTGATGAGGTCATGTGCGTGCCGCTTTCTGCGTGAGATAGTGCCCTTCTGTGGGATTACCTCCAGTCAAGGAGACACGTGAGGTCTGCCCCTAGAAGTGGCCCCCACTGACCTTGCCAGCACTTCACCTTGAACTCCCAGCCTCCAGAATGTTGGAACTCAGCATCCATTGCTTACACACCAGCCAGTCTGTGGAATGGCATTGCCGCAGCCCAAGCAGACTGAGACCTGCCCCTGGCGAAAGTGGGTCTGGGAGAAGCGGTCTTGGGCCGAGCTCCCGTTCCACCAGCATCTCCCGAGGGTGACGGACTTGTCCACGTCCCATGCCAGGTGCTGGTCAGCCCTTGCACTCAGAGGCCCCTCCCAGCATGTGGTTCTAGACTGTTCTCTGTATGTTGAAGAGAGAGTGCGTGTTTGTGTGTGATGCATCGCACAGCCTTTTCCCCACTTCTCTGTCAGCTCTAAGTGCTGTTTGTTTCCCTATCTTGGCCATTAGTTGAAATGCAGCAGTGAACACAGGAGCACAGATATCTCTATGAAATTCTGACATTAATTTCTTTGGGGCTGATTTTAGCCATCATTCTTATCTAATATGTTCCACCAGAATATTAGGAGCCCTGCGGCAAGTAACAATGATTAGCTCCCTGGAATGCCTTTTAAAGTATTTCTTTACCCTTAAATACAGTGCAGTGCAAGTTCCTTTCCAAGTTGGCTGGTGCAGCAGGAGTTCATCAGTACATGGCAGCACAGAGACTCTCCGTTGAATCGAATCACTTCATTTCAGTCATTAATAGAAAACAGATCTGTCCTACCATTTCTTACCATTACGTAGTTTGATCTTTTAAATGCGTGCCGCACCTCAAACCCTCCGCAGCCGTGGCAAGAATCCTGCGTCTCGGGCTGGATGACGTGCAATGCAGAAGGACCGAGCAGGAGGGCAGGCTGTGCTGTCAGAGCTTTAGTTCTCAGCCCGTCCTCATCTTTGAGCTGTGCCCGCTGATGCCTGATGGGCATGTCTTTGGACACATTGGTGGCAGCAGCCCTGATCGGCTAGAAGGTATACTGACTACTCATTTCAGAAACAAGAAACAAGTTTTCAGTCCGTAGTAAAGACGAGACTGTCCACTGAAATTGAGAGGCGAGAACTTACTCTTATAGGCAGGTGAACCCAACGAGTTCATGCCGGAAGCAGGAACCTGTGAAGTAGGTGCCCACAAGCCACCTGTTTTGGGTCTGCAAGGAGCCCCTGCCCAGCCCGGCTGCCCAGGGGAGGACGGGAGCCCAGCGGCTCACGGGTTTCAGTCTGGGCTGGTGGGTCCTGAGGGAGGCGGTGCTGCGGTCCTGTCTGGGACTCCATTTCAGGCTGGGCGCTCTGGCCTGTCTGCCTGGCGCTGCACACCATTGGGTTTACAGCCTTCAGTGGGGCTTTTCTTTCATTTGGGAGGCAGCATCCAAAAAGTGCCGTAATAAAAGATGCCATAAACAAAGGAAAATGAAGTCATCCATCTTTGCAGTGGGCAGAGGGGCCATGAGGGGCCCGCGGAGAAGGCAGCCATCGATCAGACCCAGCGATGACCACATGTATGTTTTTCATTTTAGGTCTGTGTCACAGGCAGTCAGCATCCCCAATATTGACCCTTGTTAAAAATAAAAAAGATGTGCAGGATGCGTAAAGAATCCTCATAAGACTAATCCAAATGTTAACAAAACACTTGTTTTAATAAGCTTCCAGGTAAGAGGGGACACAGGTTCTGCCTCTCTTTCCTGGTGGAAACTCATTAATAAATATTCAAGTACTGTTTTTCAAACCAGGAATCCACAAAGGCTGTTCTTAGTATGTTTGAACACCTAGTGGAGGATGAATTAGGGACCTAATTATGGAAACGATCCCCCCAAAGGAGACTCTCCTTGACTTGATCTGAGAGGGATTGGACAGAAACGGGGAGCAGCAGGGGTTGATCAGCTTGGGATCTGACCCAAAGGACAGGTGGCCTGGCAGCAGAGAGGCTGCACTGCATTGTGGGTACAGGAGCCGACGAGGAGTGAAGCGCTATATCCCCTTTATGTAGCAGGCACTTAACAGAGAGTTCTGGTCTTTTGCACTGTGGGACAAACATCACAGCATCCAGCTAAAAGAGGTGGTGCAAGAACGGAGGAGTTCTTTCGTTTTTCATAAAAAAGTTCAGATTGCTATTTAACTTTCACAGGTTTCATGTGTATGTTTAACATTGATGAAAATGGTTTTCCAAGTCTGGCCTTAGCCAGGTGTATTGTGTGTGCTGACTTGTCCCGCTGATGAAATACCCTTGGTTGTCAGACGAATCCTGACGTGCTGCTTGTCCAGGGTCCAGCCCTGTGCCCTGACACTCGATCCTATTCCTCTTCTTCAGAAATACCACCACATTGATTTGTCAGTGCTTCAAGTGACTCTTACTCATTATAGACCTAAGTTCCACCCCTCCAGCACACGCCTTGCCCTATTGGCCAGAATTTCAGATCTGCTCCTTACTCAGATCCCCAGACCCTCTCACCTGTGCTTGCAAGGGAAGAGATGAGAAAACTGAAAATGCACTGAGGTCTCAGCCAGGGGCAGCTTCTGAAAGCCTTTTAGAGAATGCGGGGCGTCAGATATTGTGTTTTTGTATCGGGTAGCCTGTCACTCTGATACCTTGCATCTGTTATCTCAGAGTCTATAATTATACTCGTTCATCTCAAATTGTACATTACGACATCGAAGTAACCTCATTCTGGGCCCATCCAGATGGACAGATTTTAAACTTTTCAAGAAAACAGCATCCATGGCTACGTACTAAGTGAAAGGGAGGATTTTCACAGGCCGCCATTTTTGTTCACATGCAACACCATGGATTTCTCACATTGTGAGCACCGGGGAATCGTGCAGATTCCTTCAGCACTTGAACACCAAGCTTTTTCTTGCATGTCTCATTCAGCAGAAGGTGTCGAGCTTTGCAGCAGGGCTGCTAAGTGTTGGGTGCGGAGTGTTAGTGGCCTGTCTCGCTGAAGGAAGGCAGCCAACCGCGGAGAGCCCTGTGGTAAGCACACGCTTCCTCTCTTCAGGAGTACCAGCCTTGTAACGCCAACTCGTGCCCTGAGCTGAAGAAGACCACGCCCTGGACGCCCTGGACACCAGTCAACATCTCTGACAACGGCGGCCACTACGAGCAGAGGTTTCGATACACGTGCAAAGCCCGCCTGCCTGATCCAAATTTGTTGGAAGTGGGAAGGCAGAGAATCGAAATGCGCTATTGTTCCAGTGATGGAACCAGTGGCTGCGCCACCGATGGTAAGTAGGACTCCTTAGGGACTGACTCCTGTCCTCGGCCAGGCCCTGGATGCTGTTACCAGGTTGCAGAAAAGTAACTGGGGATGGATATTTTCTTTGATTATTTATGGCTGAGCCATCTTTACAGCAATGATATAGTCCTTTAATAGAGCAGAGCTGTCCTGACAGAAGATTGATAGGAAAGCTGAACTATAAAAATTCACTTAGACATTAGGCGTTCCTGCGAATTCAGCCCTCAGAATAACACTGTATTTGTAACAGGTCCAGAATAGTTTGTAGGAGATTGATTTAGGGTCAGAACATGTATTGAGGTCGACTCAACCAGCTTCCATAGTTCTTCTGGCGTTACAGCATCAGCTGCAAATAAACTTTGTCTTTATTTAACCCCAAACTAGGCAAAGACAAAGGAAGTGCATCTCTTAAGTTATACCTAAAAGCAACCCCTGTTGAAAAGTAGAGTATATAAAAATTCTTTCATAGTCTTTGAAATTGCTCTTCCTTTATTGTTACATACGTCCCTTCAAGGCCATATTCACAGCTTAGGGAGGGCCCTGTGGTAGACCAGAAGGCCACCTGCGCCTGGCCCATCGCTGAGTACTCAGCCCAGCTCTGTCAATGCCCTCCCTCCCCGGAGCTCAGCTGTTCACCAGAACTGCAGGTGCTGAGCCTGGTCATTCCAATGAGTGTTCTGCTTCTTTCTTCACCTCTTCTATCCTCTTCATTTAATCTAGCAAAATCTGTCCAGTTCTAAAGAGAAAACATTCAACATTTGGGCCCTGGGGCACAGTTTGATGAGCATACTGAGAGCAGTACCTTGCATTAGACTACCTCAAACACTTCTCAACTTGCGTTTATGATCCTACTGTATTCTCCCAACAAGAATGTGATATAGAAAGCAGGCACCATCCACTCCACGAATTTGTAGAGAAGGAACCTTAGACTCCGGTTGGTTGGCCTTTATAAATGGACCACAGAGTCAGCGAGTCACCATGTTGGGCTGATGTGGGTGGGTTAGAGTCACGAATGTGTGGCAATGCCTTTGTTGTAGGAGGGAAGCTCTGACACAGAGTGGCTCTGAGGAGGTTCTCACTGCACACATCACGGGCCCTGGGAGTCAGTGACCAGCCTGGCCAAATTGGACGCTGGGAGACCCAACAGTACCCATCAAGAGCAATCCTTGTCCTACTGTTCTCTCTAATAACTGTCTCCCCACCTCAAGTCATTCTGCTGGATGCAGTTCAGCATACATGCAAGCTTTTTTCTTGTCATGGTGGGAAGTCTGCTTTTCGTATGAATAAATCTATAATTTAAAATAACACTACCCACTGTGAAATTGGCAAAATGATATTTACTGTTATTAATGTAAAATCCTGCTGTCGTTAGAAGAGATACAGCTGAAAACTTAAAAGCCAGATAACAGAAGGCCCATTTTAAAGAGCTGTGTTCCATGATCCCAAGTTAAGATTGTGAGATTAAAAAAAATTCAATTAAATATGAATCAGACACATTTTCAGGATTTTTTAGTGTAAACAGATCCCATGAATCCTTTTAGAATAAGTATTCTTCATGTAACGTTTTTAGTATGACTAAGTCTCATGCAATATTTTAAGTGTAAGTCTGCCCATGCAATATTTGGGTCACATTTATCCTAAAATAGTGTTTTCTGTTTATTGGAACTTCAGGTTTAACTGAACTCCCTGTATTTTATTTTCTAAATCTGGCAGCCCTGTTTCTAGTTAACTCATCCCCCTTTTTAAGATCAAACTGTGAGCTACCTTCCTTTTCATGACATCAAAGTGAAAGTGAGAAAATGTGTGGCAGTGTACACCAACCTTCTTCTCTCTTCTGAGCACACGTCTTTTAATCCTTACATTCTCAGATACATGCGAGACCAACGCTAATCATTGGTATTAAATGTTTGTAATAGAAACTAAGGGAAACATTAATATGCATTTCTTAAAGATTTCCTGTTTCCTGTGAATGCGTGTCAAGGGCATGGCTAACAAAAGCGCTCCTCGTTCTCATGTCTTCAGTGGCTTCAGGTTCGAATGCCCATTCACACCTGTGCTATTAAGATCCTGAAAATATGAAATTGGACTTGTTTTCCTCTGACCCTACAAAATGAGGCTTAATTGTTGATAGTTAAGTTTACTGATTGCCCACAAAGTACTGATTCATCACTGAAAGACGTCTCTCATCCATTTTCTCTTGGAGCTCGCTGCCCAGGTATCGGAGCAGAGGCTGTTCAGTAGCTCAAAGCGGCTGGCCGGTGGGGAGAGCTGCTGGCCGGCCTGCCTCCCCAGGCCCCCGCACCTAGTTAATACTCCCAGGGCTTTCGTCAACAGCTTTGTGATTGCCTGCGTCTGAGAAAATCTATAATTTTTTATATTGTGAGAGGGCAGGTGTTTTTATTAAAACAAGTAAGAATCTTGATGACTAATTCAGTGGCAAGTCGGAAATGCTCAGAGCAGCCCTTCCACCGGTACCCGGAGCCGGCTTGCTGTGATTCCTGCCTAGTCAGCCCCGCGCCCGTCCGCCGCCGCCGCCACGAGCGGCTGGAGGTGTCCTCCGAACTGCACAGGCGCTCGTGGCCCGTGGGAAGGTGGCGAGGGATGTGTCTGGGGCCAGCCGCTCAGCCACACCGCCTGGTTCTGGAGCAGACTCGGGTCTCATTATGAGTCCGAAGCAGTGACCTCACTTTGCCCCCGCGCCGACTCCCTTTGGAAAGGTGAACGCGCGAAGGAAGGTTTCAGAAAGCGTCTGGCTCCCGTGGCCTCTTCTCCAGACGGATGTGGTCACCGGAAGCAGCCCGCACAGGGCAGCTTGTGCGGTTCACAGGGCTAGTGAGAACTGAGTTTCCTCTGCAGGTCACTTCTCAGAAAAGTCGGTGAGCGCCGCAGCGAGGCCCCATCGCTGTGACGACTCCCTGCCTGGCAGGCGACTTCTTCGCTGCCCTCCTCGGCCGCCGGGCGTGTGTGGCTGGGGCGACCTGAGCCTTCTGCCGACGTCTCACAGGGACCCCCCCCCCCCGTCCCGCCAGGGTCACGTGAGCTTTGGTTTTAGTCAGTCGCACATTCAGAGAAGGGGCGAGTCCCTCGACCCCTGTCGTTCTGACTGTCGCCCCGTTTGTGCTGCTGGCTTCCGGAGGGTGAAGGGCTCGGCGACCTGAGCGGCAGAAGCGAGCTGGCGGGAGGCAGGCGCTCTGGGCTCCGGCTGCCGGGAGCACTCACGTCCGCCCCCTCACAGGCCTCGCGGGCGATTTCCTGCGCGCCGGCCAGAGCTCGGCCGCCGTCGACGGGGCCTGGTCGGCCTGGGCGCCGTGGTCGCAGTGCAGCCGGGACTGCAGCCGGGGCATCCGGAACCGGAAGCGCGTCTGCAACCACCCGCAGCCCAAGTTCGGCGGCCTGCCGTGCCTGGGCCCGTCGCTGGAGTACCAGGAGTGCAATGTCTCGCCCTGCCCAGGTGAGCGGGGGCGCGGTCGGGGAGGAGCGGGGGTGGGGCGCTCGCTGCCGGCTCTGCGTCCGGCACGTAGACGGCAGCTGTGATGCTGCCTCCCACCCGCACGGGTATGAAGATAAGTATCGCCGAGGCCGGCCCTCGTCACCGATTCCTTCTGATTTAAAAGTGAAACACGCTCCTGAATCAGGAAGAAGGCCCTGGGCCCTGAGACAAAGGAGGTTGGCTGTGTTGCTTGATCTAGAGACACATGTATCCTTGAAACTCGAGGCTGGTCCCCTCTCAGACTGATGGGCTGGCCCGCCGGGAGCTGTCCTCCAGTCTCCACAGATCCCTTCTCCAGAGCGACCCACCAGGGGACTGCCACGCGAGTCTCGTGCCTTCAGTCACCAGGGGTCCACGTTCTCCGGAGAACAGTCCTCTCGGCACACTCTCCTTTTCGTCCCTTCTTCCCTCCCTCCCTCCCCTCTCTCCTTTATTCTTTCCTTCAGCTTTTCAACAGATGTTTTTGGATAACCCAATGTGCACCATTCACACAGTGACACAATCCAGGTTACAAAGAAACCTGGAGCCTAACCCAGCGTGATCACCATCTATTGGGTTGGTGACATCCGTAGTGGTTACATCAACCCAGGACCCACCTACTTGGAGTCATGACAGACACCAGGAGCAGACTTCCATGAGCTGAGTCTTGAGGGACAGGTCGGAGCTGTCAGAATAGACAAGCACGGATGGGGATGAGGGATCAGGCACCGAAATTTGAAAGTGCAGTATCTTTTAGTAGAAAGGTTCTGAGTTCCTGAAGCAAGGACCTGGCTTAAAGCAATGCTGAGTGAACATCTGTTGGATGGGTAGATGGATGGATGGATGGGTAGATGGATGATAGATATTGGATGGATGGGGGATGGATGCATGGGTGGTCATGTCCATTAAACTGGAAATACATTGTTCCCATCTTTGTAGCTGAGGCTCCCAATAATGCCCCTACTCCTATAACTGCTCTGCGCCTTCTTGGCTTTTTTTGCCTGGATGTTTTCACCCTCAGGAGACGCTTTCTTCCACCCACCCAGATTTCCTGGCCAAGCAATATCCAAGTGCTGGGAAAGGTCACAGAGCCCATTCGTTCCCACAGCCCCAGCGTGGAGCAGAAGGATTCCTCCCCTGGTCTGGGAGGGAGCCTGGGGTGACACATTCGATTAATACTCATCCTGTAAACAGAGCAGGGAGGGCGACGTGGGAATGTCAGGGCCCCGCCATCCACCCCCACGTCCCAGACTCCAGAGACAAGTATCACCGCCATTGACAGGACGTGCAGAAAAAAGCTCCAGGTGCTGGGAGCCGCCCTGGGGCTTGAGCAAAAGCGCTGTCTAGGAGACACTCCAGTCACATGGTCTGGTGACCGCTTTTATTCTAGTTGATTGGGTGGCCAAGCCAGTATCATGTATACGTAGCCTTAATGTTTTGAAATAGCTCTGTCCTCATTTGCTTTCCGAAAGCCAAGATTCCAAGAAGGGTTATGGAAATACTCAGAGACCCTGTCACTTCCCACCAGCGGGGTCTGGCCCAGGGCCAGCGGTGCCTGTCACAGGCCTCTCTCCCACCTCCTGGAAAATCCCTGCGCATACGCTGGACTCCGCGCAGCAGGGAGGCTGGAGGCCCTCAGGGTTGTGGCTGCTGAGCTGCTCAGCCAGTTAGGGGCCTCCTTTGACGTGCTGGACTCTTCCCTCCTAATTTACTCTTCCTTTGTCTCACTGGGCCCATAGTGAATGGTTAAAAGGGGACACTATTATATTTGAAAGTAAGTTTTCATTACGATTAATTTTGAAAATAAATCTAAACAACCCAGGTGGTTGTCGTCTACTTTTGAATCCATAAACCATCGGATCACTGATCCCGATGTGTGTGATGAACCTCAATCAGGCTTTAAAGTTGAGGCTACCTGGAAATGATCCTTTTCCCCCGCTTCTGTGGGCTGATCTAAGGAGTATCTTCACCGACTTCATGGATTTCCAACAGCGAGCAGCCGATTGCTCTTTCTCTTTCATGCCTCAATTCCTGTTGGATTCAGAACAAAGAATCGCTGGCCTTGGCCAACCAGGTAGAGACAGCTGATGCAGCTTTGTTACTAAGTGACATTCAGGGAAGCTGAAAGCCACCCATGGAGCTGAATAAATATATGTAACAATGTTGTGATGGGGGTCACTGAGATGGTTCTGTCTTGTTTTTATCATGAAAACAGTAAGTGTCAGGGAGAAGGAACTGGGAGTGAGGAAGGAAAGGAGGAGCGAGCTCTGAAGCACACTGATGACTGGACACGAGTGTGTTCTGGAGACTCTCTCTGGGTGGTTCCTGCTCTGGGGTGCACTGCGTCCTTCCATGGGGCCCTCAGTGCACCTTCACTCTGCACACGGGTGAAATGACGCCAAAGGAGCATGAGATACGGTTCTACCCGAAGGAGCATGGAGGCTGATTGGAGTGCGGGCCGAGCGGGCATGGTGGGGAAGCTTCTGCTTGCATCCCAGGGGAATGACGTATAGATACCCAGGACTTAGGACTCTGGGAGTTGGTGGCAAATACGCCCATGACCTGAAGGGTTGGTGGAGAGGACTCTCTGTCTTTCACAGTCCACTGGAGGCCTGACACTCAGACTTGAGCAACTGAGTTTTCCTTTGCTCTTGAGATGGCTGGTAATGGGACTTTTTGTAGCGATCATTATTTTTCTTTTACTGTTGTAAGTGGCGTATTCGATGGAACAAGAATTTTTATCACCCTCTGTTGAGTCGCTGAATCTACGCCCTTCATTTGATAAAAAGTAATGTCCTACAATTAATTACTTTGATGTCTCCAAAGAAGCAGGAATTGAGCTTTGGTATAGTTGTCTCGTCTTCCTACAAGTCTTTCTTGGCCTATGAGGAGGTGCCCACATGGTTTTCAGTGGCAGGACAGGAGTTATGTCAGACCCTGGACCCTGTGCCCGCCCTGAGTCCAGCCTGCCAGGCCACGCTCTGTTCCCCACTCACTCCCTCTGTGACCTGACCTCTGTGCCTTCGTTGGAATTTCTAGAACATCCCCCACGGCGGTCAAGAAGCTGAGGAACAATACTGAGCTATTTCATTGTCCCCATCACTATTGTCGTTCTCTGGCTCCAGCATCATTTGTGTAGCTGAGCCGGAGACTTGGGGTCAGACTCTCACAGTCAACTGGTGGGACAGCCTGGCCTGGTGATTCACGTGGCTTTGTTTCCTTGACTTCAAAAGTCCCTGCTTTGCCACCAGGTGCTTATGCTTCTTGACAGCGACAGTCATAATTAAGCTTCATCTGCTGCAATTTCTATTTTAGGAATACTTTAGCCTCCCTAATGTGAGAAGTTGTTACATTAGCCTATATCCTGTTTCATCCAGTACAAACCACCTCTCCTCTTTCTCCAAAGTCATTACCCCAAGAGGGTTGAGCCCTGTAACACAGGAGCAAAGCTGAGGACAGGAGGTGGAGGTCCCATTAGAAGGGAACTGGCAGACCCGTGGACTCCCTGACACTGGAGAAGTGGCTGAAGCTCCTTGATTTCCCTTCTTACTGGAAGCACCTGCTTCTCCAGCTCTTAATAGATTTCTTAGTGCAATGACATTGAAATTGAAATTTGTGTAGATACGGTGTGACCTTATGGTTTAAATAGCAAGTGGGAACATTTCAGCAACTGGGTTCCCTCCACCTGTTCACATTTCAAATAAAAGCAGCCTGCTACGTTAAGCAACAGGCGATTCTATGCCGGGGGATTTTTCATGATACCGGGAGGACAGTTGGTGTGTATCTTGAGCCAGCAGTGGGGAGAGCATTTATTAGTCTAGATCAGATATTAATTGATGCAGGTATTCGTTGAACTGTTGATAGCAATACATACTGCTTGAAATATTAGATTCGGTTGTATACATCAGTGCGCTGGTATTTGATCATCAAATGTTGCATGATTAGAGAATAAGGGTTCTGAGTATTTTGTATTCAGGTTTTTAAAAGTATTTTTTAATTGAAAAATTGATGTTAGTAAGAAGACTTAATGTGGGATCTACCCTTTGGGCCAAAACACTGCGATCCCCAGATCCCCCTGGGGGCTGTGTCAGAAGTCCAGCCTGGAGAGCCCGGGAGAAACCACGGGGTCACGGGCAGTCATGGGCACAGTCAGTCAACAGTTCTGACCTGTGTCCACGTCATGCACTCCCCTCGTACCCAGCCTGAAGTCTAGCCGCAGGCCCCTCTCTCAGTCTGGGGTACAAGCAGGCTGTCACCCTGCCTACTCGGTCGCCTGCTTAGTGCTCATCTGTAAGCAGCATCCTCCAGGGTCCTTGTTGGACTATTGGCTTCCATCATTGTACTGTCGTGGAGCAAGTTGTCCAAGTAGTAAGGAAGTGTGGTCAGAACTTCGTCTCTTCCTTCCGGCCAGCTGGAGTGTGTGGTCAGCACAGGTCAGCACTAGCCGGGGTTTCTTCACATGAAAAACTGCAGAATGTGGTTCATGATCATTCCTGGGTGGTTGGGGCTCCGTTTTACATACAGGCACTCGGACAAGCTCCGGCTTCCATGTGATGGCTTCCGAGATCTTTCTGGGAAGAACACATTAGAGGAAGGGAGACATCATAGCAAGAGATGTGCAAGATGTTTCCCTCTCCGGCTAGTGTGGGGTCAGCAGTGTGCAGGCGGGTTCCCGGCGTGCAGATTCTCTCCAGAGCCACTCTGCACTGGACTCAGGTGCCTGTGACATTGTGTTTCCCCCCAGTGGATGGCGTGTGGTCCTGCTGGTCCCCCTGGTCAAAATGCTCAGCGACATGTGGCGGCGGCCACTACATGAGGACACGCTCCTGCTCCAACCCTGCCCCTGCCTACGGAGGCGACATCTGCCTGGGGCTGCACACAGAGGAGGCACTCTGCAACACGCAGCCCTGCCCAGGTGAGCAGCCCCGCTCCAGGAGCAGGCCTGCCAGGTTGCAGCCCTGCCCAGGAAGCGTTCCCAGCCCAGGGGAGCCGCCCTGCCCAGTGGAGAAGGCCCCGCCCAGGGGAGCACCCCACCCAGGGGAGCACCCCACCCAGGGGGGCCGCCCCTCCCAGGGAGCCAGCTGAGCCCTTGCACCAGGCAAGACACAGTGGGACACAGTGGACTCTTCCCTTGCCTTGGAAATGGTCAGTGATGACTCCACCTCCAGATTTGAAAGAAGGGAATCCTGGAAGCAGCTGCTTAACATATAGTCCCACAGTAAACGGGCTCACTTAGCTGTCACTTCAGGACCAGTAAGAGAATCTGGTTGTCACCAGACATTCTTAAAGTCTGGTGAAGGGATGTGAAAATCACTGTGAGGGCAAGGAGGCCCCGGTGAACCTGCTCCACAGCCTCAGCCTTAGAAGCCTGGGGACCCAAATCCCCGAGCTGTGGGCTGACTTCAGCAGGCTGCGTTCCCTTCCCCGTCTGAGAGCCAGCTCGTGTCCTGATGCCAGAGTGCCAGTAGAAATGAAAGTTACAGGCTCTTCTGGCAGCGTCTTCTAGCTTTGATATTGAAACCCTCATCCCTTTTTTATTTTGTCAACTTGCTCTTACAGATCTTTCTGGAAAGTCCCACTTATATTATAAAGCCCCTAGAAACCAGATTCCAGCAGCCATTCCCCAAAATGGCACTTGACACATTTCTAAGGAAAAAGTGTGCCCTTTATGTGAAGCAGGGTACACGTTTGAGTTCCATATTGCCCTGCAGTACAAAAAATGATGCTTAAATCTAAAAAGAGGAAAAAGACAAATTGCATAACAACATCTTTTTTAATTGGTATTATGTAAGCAGTACTGAGTTTCATTTTTCAACCTCCTACCTAAAATGTGGGTGGTTCTGTCTTTTCCCACATCTGTCGGCCAGGGTGGATTTAGCAAAGCCCTGTGAAGCTTCCACTTCGGGGTGAAGTGGCGGCTCTGCCTCATCTTTGGCCTCAGTCCAAGTCTCAGGAGCTGCAGGTGCTCTTCAGGGGACAGCAGACAGGGCACAAAAGGAGTCCACACTCAGGCGTGGCCTGGCTTTGTTGTCTGACTCTGCAGGATCCTCTTCATGACGAGAGGGTATTGCAGCTGGAAGCCGGTCCAGCGCAGGACTTTCTCTCCAACGCACCATGGTTTCTCTCCCAGAGCACTGGGGCCTGTGGGGAGTTTTCAGGAAAACCTGGAGGGCTGATCCTCACGGACGACCGTGTCCCTGTAGGCACTGGCGTCTGCGTGAATGACGTCCGCTCCTCTGCTGGTGGAGGTGGTGCCCACGTCCACCCACTGAGTGTCTGATACCCCTCCCTATACCATTCAAATAACTTGAGTTTTAGAAAATATATTTAGGCACGTTATTTATAATCAAAGTTACATGAGATTTTTTGTTCGCAGCTGCATATGTCTTATTCACTGGACTGGTGCACAGACCCCAGTCCATCTTACTCACATGCAGACACATCAGGAGCATAATACGAAAAGCTGCTTCTCAGCGCTCCAGGCTGATTAAGCTTCCTCCCTGGTCTCTTGCAGAGAGCTGGTCAGAGTGGTCGGACTGGACCGCGTGCGATGCTTCTGGAATCCAGACACGTGCCCGCCGGTGCGTCCTCCTGTTCCCCGTGGGCAGCCAGTGCTCCGGAAATGCCACGGAGAGCCAGCCTTGTGTTTTTGATTCCAATTTCATCCCAGGTAAGGGCAGACAAGTTTTGCGGGGTGAACAAAACCGTTTCCAGCTTTCAGAGAGGAAACGATGCATGGGTGGAGTTCTGTCTGCTCTGTGGGGGCCTGTTGGGTGAAGCCGAGATCATTCGTCAGCCCTCGCGGAGACTGAGAGACAGCTGCAGGTTTCCACGTGATTTCTTTACACCCTCCATCTCCTACAATGCATTGACGAGGACACACAAGATTTTGCTGGAGAAATAAAAGGAAGGGAAGAGTTCTTTTAATGGCAGGTCAGAGACTTCGGCAGTGCTGAGTTGTGTGTTTGCACAGAGACATTCTACCCATGCAGCTTAGTCCACGTGGGGAAATGGAGGCTCCGGCTTGACCTTTTAGAGAAGACATTGGCCGGTCCTCTTGCTGCAGGCTCTTCCATGTGACACCCATGCTTCATTACCAGCGATAACTCATCATTTGTCACATGTATACAGCAGACACGGGATCACTCACCTCTAGGTGTCCCCTGTGTGCCCTGCACCTCAGGCCTGCGGTGTGGCCCAGTGCCGAGACCTCCACTTCCATAGTGATAATGGAGAACACCTGCTCTCCCCCGGCTGTGAAACATAATACTTCAGAGAAAGTTGTCATTGACAGTGGCAAGAGTGTTCATTGCTGTCGTTTTCCTTTATAGTCACAAACGTGTTTGATTCTTGTCACTTAGTGACCATCAGTACGTGTCTGGATTCCTAAAACTCTTGTGTTTTCCTTGGGGGTAAAAGCTGAAGGTATAACTCCTTCCATTGGCCTGGTGCCTGTGGGTTCCCTGTGGGACCCGGCCCTGGGCTCTGAATGGGTCATTTGGTCGTGGCCACTTCCTTTGAGCTCTCGCGGACCGGGCGCCTCTGCAGGGCCTGTGTCCGCAGTGGCTGTGATGAAATGAAAGATTTGAGACACGGGCCCACGGGTGGGCTTTCCGACTGGCATATTTCCCTGGAACACGCAGTCCGCACAGACGCCTGCATTGTCGGGAAGCTTGTGTCCTGGTTTCATCCCAGACGCAGAGCGTTTCTCTCTGTGACAGTGAGTCCCCCTCCTCTTCCCCATCAAGGTGACCTTGACCAAATAGGTCTTGGGAGGGCTTCATGAACCACATATATTGTTTGAATCTGTTCTTCAGACTTTCGGAAACTTTGACTCACAAAACACTTGACTTCCTGAGATGTTATGTAAAAGAAGCGTTAATGTCATCATCCCTCCCCACATCTTTACACATTGTGATTGGTGTTTGTTCTTCCAGAAGTCTCCGTGGCGAGATCCAGCAGTGTAGAAGAGAAAAGGTGTGGAGGTGAGTTTTCCCTTTGAAGTGATGTAACTGACGTCTGATATTTTTCGGCCCTTTCTCTTACCCTTCTGCTTCCTGTGATGTTTCTGCTGTTGACCAAGAAAGATGGCCGGGAGACTCTCCTGGACCAAATACCTTCTGTGTGGGGGGCCTGTGCTCAGGGTCAGGAGGCGACACTGGGTTCCGGAGCAGCACCAGCATGCCCTGGGCGCCTACAGGCCTGCGGCCCAGCGCTCCGAGGTAGCCCTGCAATGGTTCTGTTTAGGAGCTAGTGACCTTCTATTAGCTGTAGTCAGAGCAGCATTCAGGCATTTGTCATGTGATTTCATATCAGCCTCACATCTCCGCGCTGGAAAGATGAAATTTCAGTGCTCTTTCTCAAATGCCCCGCCACCCTGAGCGTTCAAAGCACATTCTCTGGTTCAGCTCATGATGCGTTTGTGCTTTACCAACTATGTGTGTCTTGTCTGGATGGGAGGGCCGGCTGTCCCTTGCTCAAAGCCAGCCCTGTCCACCCTTGGGAATCAGAGCCAGTACCCACCCCCAGAGTTGGGTCTTTGTGTGGTTAATGGCCTCTAACACCTGTTTTTGCCGTAGTCTCACCTGGGTTGGTGTGCTTTGGTCCCTGCTTATAGCAGAGACACTCCGGAACCTCTAGGCCTGTCTTGGGATGTACTTAGCTACACTGATTAAGGGTTCCTGTCAGTTTCTGTCTGTCTGGTGGGTCATCATGAGCCAGCCGGTCAATAATCTTTGCCCAGCACCCATCCGTGCCTCTTTTGTGAACTGTTGTGAACTGCGGGGAGGAAGTAGCCCCTGCATTGCCAGCACCAACCACGTACCTGGAGCCTCCAGTGCCCGCCTGGTGCCCGACAGAGCTCCGTTCCGTGTGATCACAGACCAGCCGCTGCAAGACGAACCTATACCAGCTCACATTTGGGGAGCCCTAGCCTTATGCTTTAACCCTCAGTAGCCTTCATCAGTCCTGTGCCAGACACAGCATTACCTGCCAGGCAGTGCCCCACCTGACCTCAGAAAGACTGACCGTGAACATCCCAGTCCACAGCTGCCTGTCAAACCCCGAGATAGAGAAGCTCTTGGATTTGGCGTTTTTCAGCACCCGCAGGGTCTGGGGTCACTCCCCAGCCAGTCCCGAATGATGCTGTTGAGATGCCGGGGAGAATGCGTGTTCCTCCTGGCGTTCTGGTCACTTCTGCACAGCATGGGGTCAGCTCAGGTCAAGCGTCGCCTCCTGGTGAGTGAAGACAAATCTGTTTTCAGAGACTTGGGTTTGAGGGATTGTAGAAAGAGGGTAGGGGCCACACATTTTATCTGCATTTTATAAACAGGAACTGTGAAGGTTCTGGAAGATGAGGTTCACACCGGCCGTCGGCACTGGAGCCCTAGGTTGTATCCAGGCAGTCGGGGCTGTGAGCCGGAGCTGCGAGTGAGATTGAGGAGTCAGCCCACGGGCTGGGGCCCAGCAGCTCTGGTCACTCGCCCTCCGGGGCAGGCCTGGGCCAGGGCCACCTCCGCCCTAGACGCAGCACAGGGAGAGTGTGTGGAGATTGTAGGAAGTTCCCCATCCCGGCAGGGCCAGGGCAGAATGCTGGCTCCAGGGAGGCCCCGGTACAGAGCAGAAGGCAGTGCACGGCCCACGCTGCCTGGGCATGGGGGGCTCACAATGGCACCCCCAAAGCAAGCCTGGGGTGCTGCCACCCAGTCACAGGCACGCTGCTGACCGCAACCCCCGCCCCTGGGACTTGGGCCCTACGTTGCTGGCATTGCCAACAGCAGGCAGTCAGGTCAGACAAGCATGATTCTGGGCTGATAGCTGGGAACCTAGAAGGATGATTTCGGTGTTTAGGAAGAGCACGTGGACATCACATTTCAGTTTGTTGAAATAGCAATCAGATCTCACACAAAGTCAGTCAGTTGAACCAACTGGGTCGTTTGGTCTCTAGTCTAGATTTAGTGACCAAAATAATCATAAAAAGAAAAAAAGAAAGAAAGCAAATTCAAAGCCAAGAGCCACACAAAGCAAATTCCAGACACGTGCTAGGCGCGGTTTCCCTGAGCAGAGAACGTAGCCGGTGGAGAGCTGTGTCCAGGGCCGGAGACACGGGGCGTCTGACGGCCAGAGACGCCCTCCGGCCCTGCAGGACGAGTATCTCCCTGGGGTCCACGTGTCTGCGTGTGAGCGCACGCTGCTCTCCGCAGCGGTAATGGAGGTTCCCTGGTGCAGACACCGCGCTGCAGCTCGGTGACAGGGACCC
>RJWH01007135.1:0-44364 GCA_004363575.1 Solenodon paradoxus | reverse complement strand
AAACGAAAGGTGCAGGCATGAATGAAGGCAAGCAGGAAGAAAGAGGAGGAAGAAGCACTCCAATCTATTTTATTTAATTGTTCATCCTGATTGATCTCCTGGGTCACAAGACATGAACCCAGCTCCCCAGGAAGCAAGTGAAGTGAAACTCATTCAGACAGAGGTGGCAGACCCAACAACCACTTCACCAAATCATGCCTATTTATACCATATTTAAGTGATACTATTTATGGATAGCATATTCTTGGCTGGTGGTTTTTTTCTTTGTATTTAAATATAATACTCAACTCTCTCCTGGCATACAATTTTCTGCTGAGAAATCTGATAGTAGGCTGATGGGGGTGCCACTGCAGATCATGTTTTATTTTTATTTTGTCCAAAGTGATCTTTAATATTTTATTCCTATTACTAATTTTCAATGAATTCTGAGTGATGTGTCTTGGTGCAGTTCCATTTCCATTTAAAATCTTGATTCAAATTACATTAATAATTTACTACACACTCAAAGAAGAGCTAAACCCTAAAATTCACTGCACATTCAAAGAAGATTTAATTCCCATCCTCCTTAAACTCTTTCACAAAATTGAAGAGTATGAAAAACTCCCACATTCACTCTATTAGGTTAATATTACACTGATTCTAAAATTATAAAATGGCAACACTAAAAAAGAAAACTGCAAACCAACATCAGTAATCAATATAAATGTAACAATCCTTAACAAAATCCTGGAAAATAGAATTCCATAGCACATCAATTATATATACCACGACAAAGTGGAATGGGATTAATTCCCAGGAATGCAAGGATGTTTCAACAAATGCAAATCAATCAATGTAAAATACCACATTAATCATGTGAAAATCTAAAAACTTATGATAATAAATGCAGAAGGAGAATCTGACAAAATTTGACATCCATGAATAATAAAAAAAGCCTAGAGAAAATAGGAATAGAAGGCACGTCCATAACAGAATAGAAGCAATATATGACAAACCAACAGTCAATATCATAATCAGTGATGAAAGACAGAGGATGTCCCCTAAGTTTTGGAACAAGAAAATGCTGTCCAATATCACCACCACCATTACATAATTCTGGAAGTCTTGGCCAGAACAATAAGGTGAGAAAAACACATTAAACTAATTCAAATTGGAAAAGAATAAAACTATCATTACTTGCAGATGACATGATACTATACATAGAGAATCTTAAAGAATCCATGAAAACCTCTAGAAGCAATATGTGAATTCAGAAAATTGGAAGGATATAGTATCAGTAGCATTCATATACGCAAAGAATCAAGCTGAGGAAAAAATTAAGAAAAAATTGCATTCCCAATAGCACCAAAAAGAAAAAAATACCTGGGAATAAACCTAACAAAGGAGGTGAAAAACTTCTACAATGAAAGCTATAGGACCTTAACAAAAGAAAGAGAAGGCATAGAGACCCAAAAAACATTCATGGATTGAAAGAATTAGTATAGTATAAATGGTCATTCTACCAAAAGCAATATGTATGTTTAATACAATCCCCATCAAAATTCCTGGAAAAAATTTCAAGGAAATGAAGCAAACAATACTGAAGCTTGTATGGAACCACAAAAGGTCTCTAACAGGCAAAGCTATACTAAGAAGATTAAAAGTTCAACAGAGGGCTCACACTCCCTGACTGAAACTATACTACATAGTGATCATAATCAAAGCTGTACGGTAGTAGAACAAAAACACACCAATCAGTGGAATCAAATTGAGAACCCAGATGTACAGCTACACCTATATGAACAGTTAATCTATGACAAAGGTGTCAAGAGCATAAAATGGAGTAATAAAATTCTACTCAAGAAATGGTATTGGGAAAATGGGAGAGATGTCTGAAAATAAAAGAAACTAGATTGCACATCACAACCGTTAACTCAAATAGATCAAAGACCTAGAAATAAAACCTGAAACCATAAAATCCTGAAAAAACTAAATAATTGGGACTACATTTGAAAGAAAAGCTTCTGGAACAGTGAAAGAAATTACCACTAAAACAAATGACAACCCACAGAATTGGAGATGTTCAGACAACACACATCAGAAAAGATCTTAATATACAAAATATAAAAGAACTCATACACCTAAACGATAAAAATCAAACGACCAACTCAAAATACGGAAAAAATAGCTTAATAGAATCTTATCTATAGAAGACACACAGATGGCCTACAAAAATCTGAAAAGAATGTTCTACATCACTCATCATCACATAAATGCAATTAAAGCCACAATGAGTTGCCAGATCACAGGAGAATGACCTATATCAAAAAAACTGGAAATAGCAGAGATTCCTCAAATAAATGAAGCTCTAGAATTTGATATAGCAGTCTCAACTCTGGGTATATATATACTCAAATGATAAAAAATCTCTAATCACAAAAAATTTATCTGCACCCCATATTCATAGCAACATAGTTCACGATAGCCAAGACTTAGAAATAACCTAAATGCCCATTAACAAATGACTGGATAAAGAAGCTATAGCATATATACTCAAAGGTTCTATGCAGCTATTTAAAAAGGTGAGTTCTGCTCTTTGTAACCATATGATTGGAACTGGAGGAGATTATGTTAAGCAAACTAAGTCAGAAGTAAAAAGATATATACATGAAATGAAATGAAATAAAATAAATTAACATAAAAATACTAAAAAAATAGAACACAAGACTGTGGTTAAGGGGGAGGGGTTTGGGAGTGGGGGAGGGAAGGAAAGAAGGTCAAAAGTGGAAGTAAAGGACAGTGGAACTCTGGTGGTGAGTGTGGGTTGATATATAGATTTTGATGTAATTTCAATATCAAAATGAATATAGCATAGTGACCAAAAGAATTAATATTTGTAATAAAATGTATGTAAGTCTATTGCTGTATTATTTATAGTTGCATTTATATCATAAAAAGACTTTAAACATGAAACAGCAGTAAAAGTGTTTTATAATAAGGTTATCAATTTATAGAGATAAAAAATGATTAAGATTGTGTATGCAGAATATTGCAACGCCTAATATATTGAGAATATGTTTGTATTTCTAGGAAAAATACACAGTAATATGCCAATAATTATGATTATGATGATAATAATAATAATGCACATCAACTCCCTTTTGACAATTAATGCATCATCCAAAAATAAAATCAAATGGTGATACTGAACCTTCACATACAATAGAACAAATGAAACTACCTTACATTTATGTAACATTCCATCAAGCAACAGAAAACACGTTCCTCTGAAGACCATATGCAATATTCTAAAGGTAGAACATGTGAGCATCCTAATTATTTGTCAATGAAACCACAGTTTAAAATATATCACATATTTTATTCTGTGAAAATATAATCAAGTATGAGCAAGTAGATCCACCCACCATTTGCGACAACATGGATAAACTTTGAGGTTATTACCCTTTGTGAGATAAGACAGAAAGGCAAAAGAAAAAATATGATATTGTTTGTGGAATCTATAAAAGACACCCTCTTATAAACAGAGTATAATAATGGTTACCATGTTCCAATGTTGGTGGAATTGCAGAAATATTGTTAAAGGGTACAAAGTTACAACTGAAACATGAATTATGGGAGTATAATACACATCATAGTGACTATATTTAGCATATAAAATATGGAGTTTACGTATTTCAATGTTGTTATTATTTAATATTAAATACTCACATCACAAAATAATAAATGATTATGTGATGTGATAGAGGTGTTAAACAGTGGCAATCATATTAAGATTTATGAATCTATGAAATCAACAACTTGTACATGTTAACTTATGCAGTGTTAGTGTTATATTGTTTTACAGAATGCTATATACTGATTAAACAAAAATAAATAAACAACCAAAACCAAAGTTCCATGCAATGGATTACTAGTTGGTAAAAAGCAGGAAACATCCATACATTAATAACATTGCTGAACATAAGAATATTTATTCTTAATGAAAGCATATAAAAAGGGTACATGTCATCTTCCTTTACATATAATTCTAGGTTTTGAGTATTAATATGTAGTAACATTAAGAAAATCAGTACAATGGAATGAGAGGAATGAAAAATTGACTGCAGCAGAATCTAATTATATTAAGGTAACAGGCTTATTAACTTGATGGCAATAATTTCAATGGATATATATTTATGCCAATACATAACTAATAAAACAATATGTATGCATATATATACATATATGTCCATTTGCCATTTTTATATTTAATTCCACATCAATAAAGTTGTCTCAAAATTCATGCACATTGGGAAAACACCAGATTAATCAATCTTAAGGTATTGTAGCTAATAATAGAGTTTAATAATATATTTATATACCAGTTCATTACACAAACAAAACATGTCCTGGCAAGCTATCACCAAGGTGACAACAGAAGACTTCCCTTGTTTTGCTTCCCAGAGGAACAATTAACACTTATTCAGGAATGTGATACCACTTAGGGAATCCACATAGCATGTTGGTGTGGCTAAAGCAACTTCTGCACATCAGAGGCCAGCGCAGACTACATTAAAATTGATGTCAAGGAGATCTATGTACTGGTGTGATGGAAGGTGGGTGAAGAAAGAAAAGTAAAGGTGGTGGTCTGAGGAACGATGCAGCAGGACTGCCAGTTCAGGACTGCCTGGGAAAAGGCAAATAGAGATAATGTGCAGCTCACACTCTTAACTCCAAGCCCATGTAGGAGGAGCTAAGATATTCCACAAAGGCTGGGACAGTGGCCAGGTAGATAACACAGTAACTACAATTCTCCTTCCACAGCCTTAGGGATTATTATACCTTGAAGCACACCAAAAATTGCTAAGCTACTGAATCTCAGATCTGGAAACCCAGAGAGGAGGGTTAAATTCAGTACCATGCATATGTACCAGACCCCCAAGTACATGCAGAAGAGTGAGTTGTACCCCATACACCTCTCACTCATTCTGCTGAAATACTGATTGCTACTTACTGCCCTAAGCTCTTGCAGCATCCAGCAAGAGTAAAAAATAACATAACATTAAATTATAGTGTCTTCTTCTAGAAAATTAAAAGATAAACAGCTCAGTTCTAAGTTATTGATCCTTTCATGTAGGAGGTATAAAAGATTGATCTGAAACCTTGTTATTATGACATCTCAAGAAAAAAAAACAGAACACCCCAGTGGAGTAGTGGTTGGGTCAATCAGCTCTAAAGGAGTGCAGGCCACATAACCTTAGGTTCCAGTTTCAGGTCTAGCAGGGAAATAACTAGTGTGAACAAGTAAATAAAAAGAAAACAAAGTGCTTTTTCCTCTTCTCTCTTCCTGTCTGCCAGCCTATTGGTCTTCATTCCTGCCTTCACGTTTCCTTAAAAAAAACAAAACTAAACAAGAAAGTGGTACTTATCTTGAAACCAAAGTCAAAAACATAGATCATATCTATTTAACAAAACAATAATTTAAAACAAATATTATTAAAAAGAAAGAGATACAAGAAAACTCAGAAACTCAAGTCAAAATGATATGAAAGCTCATCAAAACAAGACAATGAGCTTGAAAATAAAAATTATAAGCATAAAATATAATTTGAAGTTTTGAATAAGAAGCTTTCAGATTCAGCATGTGAAGAACTCGATAAACAAGAATAGCTGTGTCATAGAAAGCTGTGGAAATAGAATAGATGCAAAGCAAGAACAAATCAGTGACTTATGAAATAGCAAACTAGAAATTAGAAGAAAGCAAATTTGGATATTATATAATGAAAAAGGTATCAATACAACAGGAAGGCATAATACTTATTCATATGTGTATCCCCAACATAGGCACTCAAATATATAAATAAAAACTTAACAGATCTAAAGGAAGACATTGCCAGCAGCTCAGTAATAGTAGGAGTCTTATCCCACTTACAACAGATGATTAAGACAGCAAATCAAGGAAAAAATTACCTTAAAAGACAAATCAGTTGATATATGTGCGATTTTCAAACCTAAAGAGCAGAGTATGCATTAAGTGCTCATGGAACACTCTCAAGATTAGACAATATGTTATGACTCAAAGTAATTATCAATAAATATACAAAGATTTAAAATATATAAAGCATGTTTTCATACCACAGTGCAATTAAACTAGAAATCACAAAAGAGAGAGAAAAATCACAATTTTTAGAGAATAAAAAATGTTACTGAAAAAACATTGAAACAGAAGCCAAAAAAGAAATAAAAAAAACAACAAACAAATTAAAATCAATGCATCATATTTCAGAGAACCTGAAATGGTACAGTATCAATATTAATAGAACTTATTATCATATAGGTCCACCTCAACAACAACAAAAATTAATGACCATAAGAAAAGAAAGTTTTCACATACAGGAGATAGAAAGGAAAAAAATGAAACCAAAAGTCACTAGAAGAGAGAGAAAATAAAAATTATAATTGGAAATAATATTGCAATAGAAAAGTTAAAACAGTTCACAAAAACACAAAAGATAAGAATATGTTATAAAGAGCTATGTGCAACACATTTGATTATATAGAATAAACTAATGTAAAGAGAAAAACTACATGCCAACTTGAACTAGGAAAAAAAATAGAAAATCTGAATAGACCAATCAGAAGTAGGAAATTTGAAACAGTAACTAAGAGACCCTAAAGACAAAAAGCCTAAAAACAAATGTTTTCTCTAGTGAATTCTACCAAATTTTCAAATAGACATTTATGGCTACCTTTATTAAGCTCTTCAACAAGTTTCAAAAGAGGGAAACTTTACAAACATATTTCATAAAGGCAACATTACCCTGATTCCAAAACCAAAAAAGAATCCACAAAAAAGGTAACTATAGACTAATATATTTAATGAGCATAAATGCAAAAGCTCATCAAAATCCTAGCTAATCAATTTCAACAATATATGAAAAAAAGCCATACTACTTGATCAAATGGAGTATATTATAAGGATGTAAGGATAATTTAACATACACAAATCAATAAACATGATGAACCACACCAACAAAAGAGGAGGTAACATTACATTGTTATCTCAAAAGACAAAAAAATCATTTAATAAGAATCACAAAATTTTATGATAAAATGCCTCAACAAAATGGGCCATAAGAAACATATTTCAAAGTTAAAATGACCATACATTACAAACACACTAAATGATGAAAAACTAAAATGTTTTCCTTAAGGTCTGAAACAGACCTTACCATTAATATTAAATATGTATAATATTGGAAGTTAACCCTATCCCATAAAGTCTCTAATGAATCAAAATTGCAAAAGTAAAGCTTTCTCTATTTGCAGAAGACATGACAAGACACATAGAAAACATGAGAGACTCCAGTAGGAATATATTATAAAAATGCAGTCAAATGGCAGACTATAATAAATACACAAAATTGTATTCATTTTATATGTGAATACTGAATTAGCAGAAAAAGAAATTGGGAAAACAATTACCTTTACACTCCAATTACATCATATGTAATAGCACACCTTAGAATAAATTTAAATAGTTAAAAGAGCATTTGAAACAAAATCAACTCTTGAATACCATAATAAAAATTAGATTACCAATAGGGAATGGGATGAGAAGGATAGAGGGAAACAAGTGGTGGCAGAAGCCACTGGACAATGGTGAAGAGCACTTGGTGATTTGATGAAGGGTTAGGAGTGTTGACATATATCTTAGGAATAGGGAAAATGCACATATGGAGAATCAACTTATATAATTTTATTTTAATGTACAAAATCAAAACTAATGCAATAAAATTAAAAAAACAAGTAGAAAACAATCTGTACACTGAAAACTATAAAACAAAATTCAAATAAATAGAATATACAAAACACTGGGAAAATATCTGTTCTCATAAACTAAAAGATAAACATCATTAAAATGTCTATATTAACTAGATCGATATAGATATTTAAAGCAATCCCTACCAAAATCCCAATGGAGTTCTCATTTAAAGCTAAACAAGTGTTATCAAGTTTATTTAGGACTACAAAAAACCCCAGATAGCAAAACATTCCTGAGTAAAAAAGAACAAAAATGGAGATACAGTGCTCTCCAAGTTCAAATTTTATTACAAAGGAATATTATTCCAAACAGCCTGATGGGACAGAGTCAATATGGCATCTCGGTAGGGGTGAGATTCAGGTCATCCCCACAGATCAATTAAGAATTCAACTATTCTTCAGAAACAAACACTAAAGGAAAGAAGGCTCAGAGGTTATAGAAACTCAGCAGCAATTGCAGCAAAATGTAGGTGAAAATTACAGGGTTCAGAGCTACAGTGTAGATTCAGGATTCAGGAATCAGGTCATGCCAGAGGAGGTAGAAGCAAGGGAAGAAATGGGTCTCTTAGTGTGTGACCCCAAAAGCAGCAAAGAGACCACTCATACAGACTGGAGCACAAAGACAGGAGAGACGGTTATGACTCAGAGCAGGAGAGTCAGTGCCCCAGTGGTGATCCGGCCTTGAGCCCCTACAATTAAATTACACTGTGTGTCACCATAACCAGAAAGAGCTAGGAGAATTTCCCATTGTCAATACCTTATAATACCATATTGCCCCAGAGCCTTGGGAGCCACCCAATAAATAGTCTGCCCCAGGATTGAAGGAAGAAGGGAGTTTCCTGGAAGGGAAGAACCCTCAACTCTATCCATTTGTGCCACCCTGAGGGTGGAGGTGTAGTCTGATTGCCGATTGAGGGCCAACAACAAGGTGAACATTACTGTTTGAAACTGGGATACTGGGAGAAGACTATGCATACCCACACAAACTCCAGTTTCACAGGCTGATCTCTCAGGTACCAAAGCAGGTTTCACCTAAGATTTTCAACAAATACAATCAGTGGTGATGCCACAAAGCTCAAGAATCCCAAGTGTACAGATCAAGATCCAGGAAACTTTATTGCAAGTCAATAGCCTAAAAAAGGCCATCGGTGCAGAGAAAATGAACCTACAGAAATATAAATAGAATGTCAAATAGCACAAAGACACAGAGAAATATATGTGAATTGATGGACCCAATAAAAAAAAACTCAGGGGAAATGATGATGAACAGACAGGATGAATTTAGTGTAACAGTTATAAATAAATATACTCATGGAAATCAAGAAAACGACAGAGGAAGAAAAAGAACAACAAAGCAGAGAGGGAGGAAATGAAGCAAGATATCAAATAAATGAGGAATATGATAGCTGAACTAAGGAACTTAAGAAAGGGACTTAAGAATAGGGTGGATGAAACCTTCAACAGACTAAGTGAGCTAGAATATAGGGCAGAGGAATGGACTAAAGCAAACTAGAAAATATATAAAATAATTCAGAGAAATGAAGACAGCATTGGAAACCTATGGGATAACACCAAAAGGAACAACATTTGCATCATAAGTGTCACAGAAGGAGAAAAAAGAAAATAAGGGGAAACTGTATTTGAAGAAATAATAGCTGAGAATTTCCTTAACCTGAAGAATGAAGCAAGTCTCCAGATCCAGAAAACTCAAAGTGTTCATAATAAAATAAACCCAAATAGACCTACACCTAGACACATGCTATCAAAATGTCAAACATAAAAGACACAGAATCTTAAAAGCAGCCATTGGAAAACAACTCACATACAAAGGAGTGTCAATAAAATTGTCAGTGGTTGTCTCAATTGAAACTACAGGAAGAAGGGAATGGTATGATATATTCGAAGTGCTGAAAGTAATGTATTTTCAGCATAGGATATTACATCAGTGAAATTATCATAAAGAATTGAAGGGATGATAAAAAGTTTTCACACTAAGCAAAAGTTAAAGGAACTCATCACCATAATACAATCTCTACAAAATATATTAACAGGTGCTCTACAAGATGTAAAGAATCTCCACTTAAAAATAGCAATACAGCAAATATAAAGTGGGGAAAAAAGAATAAAAATGTAGATGGCTAGAATGAGTGCAAGACAAATCTGCTTTCAAATAGAAATGAGAAATAAATATGGAATTCTTAATACTAAAATCAGAGTAACCTCAAAATAAATCACCAGGATGAAAGCAAGGAAGAAAACAAAAATGGAAACCAACCCAAACATAACTGAAACCAACAAACCACCCAAACTTAGAAAACAAAGAGAACTAGGGTGATGCTTGGAACAACACAGAGAAGATGAATTACAAAATGATAACAATAAATAGTTGCATAGTAATAATCACCCTAAATGTTATTGGAATGAACTCATCAGTCAAATGACACATAGTGACTGAATGGATTAAAAATCCAACTTTCTGCTGCATTCAGGAAGCTCATCTTTCAAAAGATAAACAAAAATCTCGAAGTCAGTGGTTGGAAGACAATCCTACAGTTGAACGGCAACCACAAAAAAGCAGGAACAGCTAGACTTATAATGGACGAAACATATTTCCAACTAAAAAGCATTATGTGCACCGTACAAAAGGACATCAAAATAAATTAAGCATTATTATAACCGATATTGACATTGCAACACAATAATAGTGGGTGACTTCAACGTTGCACTTACAACAATGGACAGATCAACCAGGCAAAAAATTAGACAGGGAAATAGTATCTTTAAGTGACCATTTGGAACAGTTAGGTCTAATAGACTTATACCAAAACCAGCATTCAATAACTGAAGATTTCACATTATTCTCAATTTTTCATGACACTTCCTCAAGGATAGGTCATTTGTTGGAACATGAAATGTGACAAATTTACAAAGATTGAAACCATACCAATCATCTTCTCTGACCACAATTGCTTAACATTAGAAATTAACCACAAAAAGAAAGCTGGTAGACTCCAAATTATTTGAAGACTAAACAATATTCTGGATAAAATAGAAAATAAAGAGGAACTTAGAAAAGAGACAAATGATAATGAATGCATGAGCTACTAGAATCTATGGGATGCAGCAAAAGCAGCACTAAGAGGGAGTTCATTGCAATCCAGCTTATGTCAAGAAACAAAAATAATTACAAAGAAACAAGTTAACCTAACATTTAAAACAACTAGAGAAAGAAGAAACATTAAGGCCAAAAATCTGTAGGAAAAAAGGAAATAATCAACATTCAAGCATAAACAAAGTAGAAAATGAAGAAGAAATCTGGAAGATCAATGTAATCAAAAGTTGGCTCTTGGATAAATAAACAAAATTGACAAATATTGGCTAGACTCACAAAGAAAAAAAGCAGAAAAAAAATCTAATAACTGGAAGCAGAAATGAAATGGGAGAAGTTACAACAGATACCAAAGAAATACAAAACACCATCAGAGACTACCATGAAGAGCTCTATGCTAACAAAGTGGACAAGCTTGAAGACATGAATGAATTTCTAGAAAACTATGGTTACCAAGACTGAACCTGGAAGAACTGTAAAACCTGATCAGAAAAATCACAAGTAAAGAAATTGAAGAGGTAATCAAAATCTCCCTAAATATAAAAGCCCAGGACCAGATAGCTTTCCTAAAGATTTTTCGAAAACTTCAGTAAAGAATTAAATCATTCTTCTCAAACGATCCCAAAATATTGCATAACAAGGAACACTCCCAAATACTTTTTATGAGACTAACATTATGCTGATACCAAAAGCTATTAGAGAAGTCACCAAGAAATAAAATTACAGACCAATATCCCTAATGAACGTGATACAAAAAACTCAACAAAATATTAGCAAACTGAATACAACAAATCAAAAAGATCATCCATTATGATTAAGTGGGATTTATCGCAGAGCTGCAAGGAGGGTTCAAAATACATAAATCTATTCATGTAATATGCCATATCAACAATATCAAGGAGAAAAAAAATACATGATTATATCAATAGACACAGATAAAGCTTTAGATAACATTCAATACCCATTTATAATAAAAATCCTGCATAAAATGTGAATAGAAGATAAATTCCTTAACATAATAGAGGCCATACATGACAAAACCATAGCCAACATTATAATCAATTGCAAAAAAAAAATGAAAGCATTTCCTCTGAGGTCAGGAACAAGGCAAGACTGTCCACTCTTACCACTGCTATTTAACATAGTACTAGAGGTCTCAGCTAGAGCAATTAGGCAAGAAAAGGAAACAAAAGGAATCTAAATCGGAATCCAAAAAGGAAACCAAGTAGGAAATATATGTGTATATATATATAAACCCTTAAAAGCTATGTCAAAAAAACTAGTAGAATTTATCAACAAATACAATGATGTGGAAGGCTACAACATCAATTCACAAAAACCAATTGAATTTTATATGTCATCAATATGCTAGAAGAAATTAAAATTTAAAAAATCACACCATTTAAAATAAAAGTAAAAGGAGTCAAATATTTTGGAACATAATTAACAAAGGAGGTGAAAAACCTGTATATTGAAAACTACAAGTCTTTCTTAAAAGGAATAGAGGAGGATACAAAGAGATGGAAAGATATCCCCTGCTTATAGGTGAAAAGAATTAATATTGTTAAGATGATCATCTTACCTAAAGCAATATACAGATTTAATACAATTCTTGATAAAATCCCATGGGTTTATTTACAAGAAATAGAAAAGAAATCTTAAAATTTATATAGAACAACAGAAGACCCTGTATAGCCAAAGCGATTGTAAAAAAAATAACAAATCTAGAGGTATTACACGCCCAGACATTGAGCTATATGCTGAGAAATGATAGTGATCAAAGCAGTATGGATCTGGATTACTATCAGAGCCACAGATTAGTGGAATAGAACTGAATCATCAGAAACTGACCCACTCACAAATAGTCAGTTAATGTATGTCAAAGGAGCAAAAAGCACATGATGGTTTAAGGAAAGTGTCTTTAATACACGTTGTTGGGTTAACTGGACAGCCACGTGCAAAAGAATGAAGCTAGACCACTCTCTAACACCATAAATAAAAAAGAACTCAAAATTGAGTTAATAATAGACACTAGACACTTGGCCATAAGATCGGAAGCCAAAAAATTCTTTGAAGACAATGTAAGGAAAACATTTCATGACATCAACCTTAGAGAGGTCTTTGGGGATTTAACTCCAGCATCAAGGGAAACAGAAACAAAAATAAACAACTGGGACTACATTAAACTTAAAATCTTCACAGTTAAAAAAATCACCAAGGAGAGGACCTAGTAACTAAGAGAAGACACGTGTGCTCCTTTTTACTGACACAGTAATCCCTCACCTATCACAGAAGTTACTTCCAGAGACTCTCAACAGGTGTAAATCTGCGAAGCAGCAGCGTTATAATTTATTTTATTGTTTATATATATTTTAAGGCTTTATAAACCCTCCTTACTCTCCTATAAAGCCATCCCACACTCTTAAAACACTTTCTACACTCTTAAACCTACGTAATTTTAAAAACATAAAATTCTGTGTGGGTACTCACTAGTGAAGTATACATATACCACAAAGCCCGTGATATAGCGAAAATTCTGCAATACAGAATTAGATATATATTTCTTTAAAACCCCGCGATACAGTGAAGCTGCAATAAGTGAACTGCAATATAGCGAGGGACAACTGTATACAGAGAACTCATAAAATTAAATAAAAGAAAAACAAGCAATGCGATTAAATATGGAGAGAGGAATTGGTGAGACATTTTTTTGAAGAAGATATACAGATTGTTAACAAGCACTTGAAAAGATGTTCCTACTCATTGTCTATCAGGGAAATGTTAGTCGAAATGATTGTGAGATATCACCTTAAACCTGAGGGACTGACTATTATCCAGAAGTCTTGAAAACACAAATGTTGGTGAGGATAGTTTCTTTAATTAGTACTGCTGGGAAAACAGGACAGGCACAGGTAAAAGAATAAAACTAGACCATTATCAAGCACCATACCCCAAAATTAATTAATTAACTAATTAATGAAAATGAATTAAAGACCTTTATGTAATGTCTACTGACATAAAACACATAGAAGAAAACATAAGCGATATGCTCCTTAACATTGGAGTCAAACATTTGCTTGGGAATTCAATCTCAACAGCAACAGAAACAAAAGCAAAAATAAACGAGATGACATCGATCTCAAATTTTCTGCATAGATAAAGGAATTATCTGAACAAAACAGTTCCTACTAAATAGGTGAAAATCTTTCAATAGCGTATGTCTGGCAAATGATTGATAAGCAAAATATATAAAGATATCATAAAAGACAACAGCAAAAATGGGCAACCTAATTTAGAAAATGGGAAGAGGATCTGAATAGACACTTCGCCAAATAACGCACATAGATAATCAACAATCACATAAAAAATGCTCATCTTTAATTATTAGATAAATGCAAATCAAAACTGCAATGACATGTCACCTTATATTATGCTAGAATGGCTATTATACTGTGTAAAGAAACAGCATGTGAGGACAGTAATATGAAAATTCATCAAAAATCATAAACTGAAAATCCATATGATTCGTTTATCCTACTTTTGGGTATTTGCCTTAAAAATACAAATCATTAATTCAAAAAACTTTATGTACCCCCATGTTTATTGAAACATTATTTGTGATTGTTAAGAGTTGAAAAAAACTAATTAGATGATCTAATAAGAGCTATGTGTATATATATATGTATTTGTATATACATAAACATGTATACAATGAAAATATTACTGCTTTATAAAATGGTGAAGCCAATACCTTGAAATAACAGGGATGGAGGCAGAGGGTATTATGCTCTGTTAAGACATGATTTCACTTATATATGATAGAAAAGGAAATCAAACAATTGAGCTAAATTAAGCAAAAATAAACTTTTGAACTTTAACTTCAAATTAGTGGCTACTATAAGTGATAGGAAAGGTGGTTGGGTAATCAAGTAAAATGGATTAATTATATTTCAAAGAATAAAATTAGGCTTTTAGTTCTCAAGCACAATGCTACTTTAATAATATTCTGTTATTAAAATGCTTAATATTTTAATTTCATCTGCAGTAATATTTAGGAAATGTGATAGAAAATATTCTAACATTTATAATAGCAATGGAAATATTATGTGAATCTTAAAATTATTTAAAATAGGTTATTAAATTTGTATTGGTTATTCAACTTACTGATAAAAATGTGACTGCTTGATGAATGCTGAATATTTAGCCTGCTAAATATTCTAAATGGTTTGAATACTAAAATCATAATCCTATTGGAAATCATAAAGTAATCTTTATTACTGGAAGGAGATATAGGAATGGGTAAGTTGTTCTAAAACAAAACTGGAAGCATAAAATATCTTGAACTGCTATTTTTTTAATTTGTGTGGTAAAGGATGTTATCAATAAAATTATTAGAAAAAAGATATACATGATAAAATATGTATAATACAGATAAATGTAATATTTAAAGAAAGCCTAAAGAAAGCTTTTTTAAATTGATATAAAATGGATAGAAACAACTTTAGGAAAAGCGTACCAAAGACATGTACAGAAAGATATCAAAACCAAAATCAAATGGCTAAATACCAATGAAAAGATATTTGTATCCACGAGTACTCAAAGAAAGATAGCAGAATAGTGTCTTACCTTTTTATGATATTTAGAGAACTGAAATTTTCTGTCAGGATTTTATAAATCCAAATACAATGGCTGACTCAACTACAGAGACTGCAGTTGGAGGTACAATGGTTCAGGATAATACAATTGCTATTTCTAGCCTCCAGTTATACAACCATAGGCATATGGCTTTGCATTTTATAGCTGCTAGATAGCTGTTTATTTTCATGTATCGAATATTCATTCCAGGAAAAATTAGGGCAAGTGTAAGGAAAAGGCAGTAAACTAGCTGAGTTGCTATCTTTCAAGCTAGAAAACAACATTTCTTTCCTGTAATCCACACCCAGGTTAATGTGCTTAATATTTATTTGACCAGAAAGGAGTAGCATAATTATTGCTAGATGCAAGAGACTATGGGGAGATGAATATTTTCTCTTGTCACATTGTCATCTAGAATGAAAAAGAGATCTATTCATAATCAAGAAAGAGACAGAATATGTAGAATCCAAAAATTAGAAATACATTGTATTAAATTATTTTGATATTTTAAGTTGTTGTGAATAATAAAATGCATAATGCTATAAAATCTCACAAATAAGAGAATTTCATCTTTCTTGTGTATATTTTTGTTAAAAATCTTCAAAAATATATGAAATTACATGATTTGAAAGCAATCATAGTTTATGGTAAAGAAATACTTAACGACTTGGATTAATTGTTTTTGTTAAATGAGCCAAGTACAATTTTATATAGCTAAATAAGCTACAAAGATTTGCAGTAGATATAAGGGGATTTTCAATAAATGTTATGAAATTTATTTGAAAAATTTACCATGTGTAGATTAATATTAAATTGGAAACTATTAGCAGTTTTATGTCAAAACAGAAATCCAGATTTGTATATTGAGATGACATGTATATATAATAGGGTATTATGTCCTAAGGGTAAGTCTATCTGATTATGCAGTCAGAAATTGACACAAATATATCTTGAGATTAAGTAAGATAATTTAGGTAATATACAATCTATTGCATTTGAGAGAACCATTTAAACAAAAATGGAAATAAATTTATATTAGAACATAAAATTTGTTAATAAATTAATGCAATTGACATGCCTTAGTTTGTTGCAAATGATTTTTCATTTTGGTCTCTTACTATATCTGCAGTTTCACTTCCATATATTGCACTTGAATTATTATTATATTCACTGTATGAAAAAAATAATATTAAGATAGTAAGAGAAGAACATATTCATATGATTATCTTACATTTTGCATGAAAATATTTTAGTTATAAAAATGATTAGAGACATGATGATGCATAGAGACCATTTGTTGTCAAAGTATTATGGTTTAAATAGTTATTATAGTTAGAAGAAAGAATTTTATTCTCTGACTTAATCATTCTTACCATTAAGCTTTTCTTTGAAAGCTATTTCATCCCTCAAAAGTCTACTTCTTCCTGAGTATCCATCAAATTTTATCAATACCTGGAAAGCATCAGGCAATGGTAGAACAATCAATTTAGGGTAATTAATTCAATATTTTAGTACTAATTTATTAATTCTGTGCTGTGCAACTTATTGAATTAAATGTGCTAAGCATTTTTGTCTCTAATAGACAAATAATGTGTAACATATTTACATTGTAAACACTGAGTGAATTAATCTGTGGAAATGTTAAGGGAGAGTTTAGAATGGGTTGCTGCATTTATATAATCTTCTAAGCATTTCTGCAAACTTCAAAAATCAGACAGGATGGAACACATTCACCCACTAAAGAGAACAAAGAAGTATGGGATTCCTACAAGACCGCACTCGCACCGTGGGCCCTCTTAGAAAATTTCCCTCTTCCTGAATGATTCTTGACTCACCTAAAACCACTTAAAGGGACTGCTCTTCCTTTGATGATTGAATGTATCAACGTATCATGATATATCAATAGTGTGACTGAAAAGCCCACTCCCCATACCTAGGCAGATTATATATTTGACTGTTCTGCCAATTATTAATGCAGTAATTCTTTTATAGCCCACAGGATCTTTCCTTGTGCTCTCGCCCTCTCTCTCTCTAATAAACTTTCAAAACTGCACTTCTGTAAAGTCTCGAGAACTCTTTCTTTAATCGTTTGCTGCTGAAACCCAGCAGCCCCCACATCAAGAACAGTTTGAATTACCAATAAAAATGATATTAGAAATTCAAGCTATTATGAAAATTAGAAGTTTTGGAGATGGTTAGTATGTCACTTAGCAAGATTTGTTGTAGAAACTGATTTAGAAGCAACTTATTTTAACCCCTTGTGCTGAAAAATTGTCTAAGTGTTTAATCTTCACTGTGGTTTGAGTAAATATGTCTTAGTGAACATGTTGATATTTGTCTTTGCTTAATTGGGATCTTAGAGACAGTGTCTTCATTTAATAAATATAGGAGATGCATCTGTAATGAAACATTAGTTAGCCATAGAAATGAAGAGAATCCTGCCATTTGTAATACCATGGATGGAACTTGATGGCATAGTGCTAAATGGGTCAGAAAAAGACAAAGTATGACCTCACTTAGATGTTTTATATCCTTAAAAAGATAATGTTAAAGAAAGAGATCATATTTGGGCTTTCTAGAGACAGGGATTTGAGAACAAATGTATGAAGGTGGTCAGAAGTTACAAACCTCTAGCTAAAAAAATAAACACTGGAGATGTTATTAATAAAATATTAACTATAACTAATAATGCAGTACGACATATGTGAAAGTGACTAAAGGAGTAAATCCTAAAATTTATTATCACAAGGGAAAATATAATTATATGAGCTGTCGGCTGTTAATTACATTTATTGTAATAATCATTTCACAATACATGCATCTGTCAAGTCACTATGCTGTATACCTTAAGCTTATAATACAGTGTAGTGTTGCATTTCAATTTTATCTCAATAGAACTGGAATACAAACAAATACAAGATGTTAATCTCATTAGAATTAATTATATTTTATATCGAGATATACTGATTAAACATCTCTCAATTTTAACAATACCTAATTATTTTTAGGAATCAGTCTGTACTTTTAAAAGTATCTCTAGTTACCTCCTAACAAAGTTCAGTTTACCCACCACCATTTATTGAAAAGACTGTATTCTCTGAATTATTTTTTATAAATTAGTGGTCCATATATTTGTGAGTTTATCTATTTTTTATTTATTTTTTAAACTTTCATCTGCTTATTAAATAAGATGTGTCTTTCAGTGTTTTCAAAATAGGTTGGATGTCATTACTCTTCAAGAATAATGCAACTATCCACTAAACAAAAAAAGTGTGTCTTCTAACCACTGCTTTATTACGAGTGAATTCATAGCAATTCCTAAACTATAAACAATGGGGCAATCAAGGATCAAAGGAAACATTTTTAAGGATCCTATGTAATAGAAAAAAACATCCCTTAACTTCTCTTATTCTTACTCTTCTCTTACTGTCTTTATACAATCGATGCATAACATTTAGGCAAAACTAAGTTCCTTCTTAAGCAAACTTTTTGCATAGACTCTGACAGATTGCAGCAAGCTCATCCTGAACCAGAGAGTGGTTCAGAACGTCCCAGTAAAAATGGTCTTCACCCAGCAGAAATGGAAACAACTGGATGAACCAAGATAAGCTTGGGACATGAGGAAATGCAGCTGCTAGGCATAGATAAGCCACAAATGGCAACCATCATCTCAGCATCAACCATCAATCAGCTTCAAGTACAACCCGACTCATGGTGTTTTTTGTATTTAAAAGCTCTGCCCCTATAGCAGCTAATTTGTCAGCCTCCCTTAGCTGGCTCCATTTCCACTCTCTCTGACTCTTTAGCTCTCTGCTCCCCGCTAATAAATCCCCATGCTTTTCACTTGCTGCGTTCTGCCTGGTCTCTTGAGCGACTCAGAGCCCATAGACTCTCTGTAACTCTCTATTCCTTTATCTTTTGTTTGACTTTCAGCCTCTTTGAATTATTCCTGGATAGCAGTCATGGCCATGTCATCTAGTTCATAGCACCGATTGTTTTATAAGATTTAAGGATTATTTTGATAGAATGTCACAACACACTCACTCAAATAAGTGAAAAGCAGAACATTTTGTTTCTTGCAGCTCTAAATCAGAGAAGGCTTCCATGCAGGGTCACACAGTAATTAGTACTTGGAGACAAGACAGCAGTAAGCTGGAGCTGTAGAATGCAGCACATTTATGACAAGTGGAATTAGTTAGGTTTCGGACTTCCAGTGTATTGACTTATTTGAATAAATTTGTGTTTCAAGGAATAGGAACTGTCTTTAATTGGGTGATACCTGTGTTCAGAGTGTGGGAAAACTTTAAGTAGAGCGATTGGGGTATATGGCCAGTGACCTTTAAGTGGTCACTAATAAGAGAACGGTTAGATGTGTGTTTGTTAATCATGTCTCTAAAGACTAAAAGCCTAACAAATAGCTCAACTGGAGAGAGGGCTTAACGAACTGACTACACAGGAAATTTGAGTTTTTTAACATGACTTCAAAACTAGATCATGAAAACCTTTGTGAGGGAGAAGATTTCAAGATGGAAGACTAGCAACATCTTGGGTTAAGCTTCTCTCTACAGTCACAACTAACCTGAAACTATATAGAAATATCTACCTCTGAAAAATAACAGGATTGGAAGACCAGCTTGTCCACAATGAAATGTGATGAAATTATTGAAAAGGGTAGGAAAGGCTGAAAGCACCGTTTACCGGAAACAATATTCTCCTACTGTGGCCCATGTTCAGGAGGAATATCTGTGAGAGAGAGTCTCTTTCTGAGGATAAAAAGTCTCACTCTCTCATTAGTTTCTTCAGTACTTGGGTACTGCACCAGAGTAAGGAGTAAATATATGTGGGGAAGTTTCCAATGGAAAATAAGAGAACTCTGGAGGGCAGAGATCTCAGGATATTAATCAGGAGACAGTGATAAATGAATCATGCAGAGACCTAATTGAAGGATTTTAATTTATTGAACCAAAAATGTCAGTGGGGAGAGTAAGTTCTTGAGAATTCCAATGGAAAAAATGCTACTTGGTGTCCTTTCTAGGCTCTCTTTTGTCTGTGTGGTACCAACAGATGTCATATTGGTTAAAGTAATCAAAGAGTTAATGTTAGAGGGCAAAATACCCCTATCTTCCCCACTGCTGGTGCTTGTGGCCATCTTTTGTTGTTGTTATTGTGGTGGTGGTTATGATTGTTGCTGTTTTGCTTTTTTTTTCTCATAGCTACCAGGCAACTAAGATAGTAGCAGGCAGCCTGCACCTAAAACTCCTGGGCACAAATACCTGGAACTTAAATTTGCAGGGAATTTCATCTGTGGTGATTTCAGAAAAAATAATCCCCAAGCAAATTAAACTGAAAGTCTTAACCAAGATATAAACAAAAATCACAGACAATTTTGAAAGCATCAATATAAAAACGACTCATAACCTATAAGGGAATCTTAATAAAGGTACATGGGTAAATCTCAGCAGAAACTTTGCAGAGCAGGAGAGAATGAAATCATATATTCTACTTGCATATAAAAAACCTATTAACCAAGAATATTCAACTCAGCAAATTTGTCCTTCAGAAATGGAAAGGAGATAATGACTTATTCATACAAACAAAAGTTGAAGGAATTTATTGTCCCTAAATATGCTTTAAAATAAAGACTAAAGGGAGTTTTTCAAGGTGAAACAAAAGGATGCTTATAAGAAAAATAAAAATATGTAATTATAAAATTAATTCGTATAGATTAGTATGTAGAAAATTCAAATATTCTAATACTGAAATGGTGATATGTAAATCACTTTGAACTTTAGCATATAAGTTAAAGAAATAAAAAATATTGAATATAATTATAGCTGCAACATCTTTGTTAATGAACACGCAATACAAAACATGTAAATTAAGACCAGCAACATACATTTAGAGAACAAGAAAACAAAGCATTTCAACAAGATGATGTAATATATAAATATTATGACCCTGATATTGGAATACTTTAATATACTACAAAATTAACAGATTAAAGGTGAAAACAGATAGCAACTAAAGAATAGTATGGGGATATTAATATCCTGCTTCAACAGTGAGATCATTAGCAAGGGAATCAACATGAAATTTACTGTAGACCAATAGACCTAACAAATATGGACAAAACATTTTGTCTAACAAAAACAGTACATACATTTTTCTTAAGCACACATAAACTGCCTCCAGGATAGATAATATGCTAGGTCACAAAAAATATTCATATTAGTAAATCCTGTTATTTTGTGACAACATGGATGATACTTTGGTGAATGAAAAGCTCTGACATAGACATGCAATGTATTGTATAATTTTCATGTACAAATTTATTTAAAAATAAGTCATTTTCATAAAGAAAAAATGGTAGCTTCCATAGTCTAGGGGGAAATGGGATGGGTTAAATCAAAAGGTACAAATTTTCACTTGTAAGAATAATAAGTTCTGAGGCTTTGATATACTGCATGGTGAATCTTGTTAATATGACATTGTATACTTCAATGTTTCTAAGAGTACATATTAAACATTCTTTCCACACACACACACAAAATGAATTAACTGTGCGAAGCTGTGTGCATATATTATTTTGATCTTAGTGATTATTTTAGTGTATATGAAAACATCAAATTATTTTTTCAATATATGCAACTATATTTGTGAATTATTCCTTAATAAAGTTTTTTTTAAAAAATCCACACAATTTGAGGGTAAGAAATGTCAGATTCTTCTCCAACCTCCAGGGAAGGGACTGTAGATTGCATTATAAAAAGTTATAGAAATATGAGTTTCTGCATTGGTGAACTTTCATGCTCTAGGAAGTTGATGTACCATAGAGGATGTGGAAGATCTGCGCCAATCCTTATCTATACCTTGACCTATGTATCTCCTAAACTTCACTGTTCCTGAGTTGTATCTTTTAAAATTAACCTGAAAAATCATAATGTAGTTAACATGTAATTTCAGATTTTTTGAGAGGAGGAGCAATAGATACAGAGACAAAAGAATCTATACTTCAAGTCTTTATGTCAATTTTACTAACTTTCTGTTACTAATTTGATGAAATAAAAAATGTTTTCCACTTAATCACAATAGATTACAAATTACTGTTGAAAGGAGTTTGGAGGGACCTTAGGCAGTTAGAGCAGGGGGCACAGAATGAGGACAGGCACACAAGACAAAGTCTGAGGCCTGCCAGTAGGCCTACCCCCTAGAGATAAAGACCCTGAGACAAAGACAAAGTGAGTAGTTGCTGCACTAAGTTAAAACAGCCAATCCAAATTGCAGTTCCAGAGTCCCTTATTAGCATAAGAAGGGACCAATGGGTTTCCTGAATGCTTCATTAACATATTAGGTTTGGGATTGCACCAATCTGAAGCTCAAACAAAACTTTAAAAGACTCTAAAAGCCCCTAGACCCTGAGCCACAGAGGCAACCCTCCCTTGGTTCCAGGAGTCTGTACTTTCTCCAGTAAACTTTCCTCCATTTTCACTTGCCTCTTTGGTCCCTTAGTTCATTCTTCAAGCACCTTGAAACTTGATGATGAGGGACATTAAGCTACAATCTCAGTACCACAGTGACTGTCTCTCTTTCTCTCTCTCTACATATATATATACATATATATATATGCATATATATTTTTCAGTCTTTCAAGTAAATAATTAAAATTTTTTGCATTACTGATGATTTGATCATTTTAAAGTATTCCGAATATTTCAAATATATCCATTTGACCTATGAGTTTTTTTTTGTTTTGTTTTTGTAATTTTCAGTTGGCATTTTTATTAATAGCTGTTTTATTGTTTGTTTGTTTTTAAATTTTTCATAGGTATAGATTGTATTCAACATATTCCTGCAGTTACTATGTGAATACATGGAGGCTATCCCAAGAGATGAAATTTGCATATGAAAAACGATTAGAAGCAGACTACTTCTTGTTGAAGAAGGGACTGGAATTAAAATGCTCTTTGACTGCTTTATCTCTTGCACCAAACAGCTCTGGGGATGACTTTGCTGTTAGTAAGTCTACAGCATCTTCTTTTCCCATAAATAATGGAATGTTTGATGATACTATTCTGGTCTGTCTTCTTTGTGTTATTGGTCTTTCTTCATTCTGTTATCTCATTAAACAAAGACAACGGAACGAGTTGAATGCATTTCCTCAGCTTATGTTTTCTAATTAAAAGTAATAGAGTAGATCTGGAATAGCAAAATGCTGTTGAGGGAGCAAGTTTTATAGGAGGGAAATGTACCAGTTAGGTTATAAATAAAAGAAAATTGTATTACATAGCATGAAGAAGTATAGATTTTGTTTTCTTGAGTATCAAGAAATTCAGAGGCAGGCAGTTCAGAGCTCATGTGACTTCTTAATGATGCTGTAGAGACCCAATTTCTTCTACATGTTACATCTACAGATTACAAACACTATCATTTTCATGCTATAATCAGTTGTCTATTAGCAATAGATATTGTATAATCAGCTAAAGATTCTTCCAAGCATAAATATGATACTCTCTTGCTCATAGTTCTGACTTAAACACTTATTGAGCAATTATATCGAAGTCTCTCTGCATTTGTTTTACTTAAAATGGTTTTAAATTTATCTCGTTCTTTACTTTATTATCCAAATTTTCCACACTAAATACATGTTATATTTTACATACTATAGTATAAGATTTAAATGTTAGGAAGAGGTCAAAAATAATTTTGCTTTTAAAAAAATAGTCATTCGTGTGATTGTTTTATATAAGACACCTGGAATAGAGACTAATTGTATGATTGTACTGTTTAGAATAACACAAAATCTATGTTCAGATAACAAAAGAGCATTGCTAAACTAAATCCTGATAACTATTATGTTGAAGCAAAAAACATTATTTCCTCAAGAGGAAATCTGATGAATTAAAATTTTATATTAAGTATAGGCTATATTTAGATCAACATTCCATTTGATTTCTAGTTTTATATTATTGTGATAAAAAATGGCAAGATTTCAATCTCTTTAAATTTGTCAAGACATGTTTTGTTCCCCATAATATGACCTATCCTTGAGAATGTTCCTTGGGCTCTTGAGAAAAAAAAGAGAATTCTACAGTTGCTGGATGAAGAATTTGATAAAGTCTGTTAAAGTGATCCTCACTCCACTGGATTATAAACTCTATTTCACTGACCTCTTCCTAAGTGCCAAGAGGATTGTCTAACATATAGTAAGTACTAAATGTTAAATTTGCAAATCATGAAAAAAGTGTGGCAAGAAGAAGAAATTTTGATGTGAGGAGAAATAGAAATTCCATTGTAAAGCACTGGACCCTAATTAGGTTATTGGTTAAATTGTTATAAAGTCATATATTTCCTTTATCTACTGAAATAGATTAATTTAGTTCTTTGTGACAAATAGGTAAGAAACTTATCCATAAATTAAAAATTCTTCACTAGCAAGATACAACTTTTTCCGAGACCAATGTTTTTCAGTTTCTTTGTGAGAATCATCTGGGACAATGTTTAATATTCCAATAGTTTGCCTCACTCCAGACATACTGAATTAAAATTTCATGAGATAGACCTTAGAAACAGTATTTCATAGATAATTGTATGTATGTAAAATTTTGAGAACTGTTTCTTTAAAAAAGTTTTGTAAATTGCCAGAAAAGCACTGGTAATGTTAAGAATTAACATTTCAGTGGAATACAGTATGTAGAAATAAAATTACAAAAGATTGAGGAGGACTGGATAGTTACAAAGGACACTGAAGAAGTAGGCATCAATCTAACATTTACATTTTTAAGCAAAGTATAGACAGGAATGAAGGTGAGTAGGCAGGCAGGCAGGAAGAGAGAGGAAGAAGAATTTTTATTTTATTTTCAGTTAGTTATTCACAGTAGTTGTTCCTGTGGCCCTGGGAAACTAACCTGGGTCCCTGGACTGCACTGGACTGTACTCCTCTGGAGGTGGCTGACTTAAATACTAATCCACTTGTGCATGCCCAATCTTTTATGATGTTAAGGAAAATAAGATGACAGCAAAGAAATAAGCATCTTTGTATCAAATTTCCTGTAATTTCTGTGACAAGCTATCATTGTCTTAGAAGTTTAAAGCAAAATATATACATATATTATGTTAATTCCTGAAAAAAAATTAAAAAACATAAAATCCTGAAGACCATAAGTATGATGTGTGTCTCACTATGTTAATATAAAATTGTTGGTTAAGCTGTGTTTTTTCTGAATGCTCTAAGGGACACTTCACTCTTTGCATTTTCCAACTATTAAAAACCACCTGTAAACTTGTTTCCCACCTTGAAAGTTAGCTTCGCTGGTTATCTTTTCATATGCTGTGTTGCTCCAATACCTAATCTACTATCTTTATATTTCACTTATAAGAACTCTGTAACTACATTGGCTCTTGCAGATATTCTCCCTATTTTTAGATCCTTAATTTGTTCACATCTGTAAAGACTCTTTGCAATTGAAAACTATATGCACAGATATGGGGATTGGAATATGGACATCCTGGGGATGCATTTTTCTGTCCACTCATTTTAAAGAGTTTTTTAAAAGTCAGTAGATAAAGAGAGAGTCACAGAGGAGATTTACATAGATGTGTTGGAAAGAAAATGTTTGGAAAGGTTACTCCTTTCTCTAATCAGACTGTTCATCCATATTAGACAACTTATTGGTTATTCTAATTCATACATTTTTGTATGAATAAAGATGGATCAGTTATAACCAGGAATAATAATGTTAATAAACTTTAAAAATGTGAAACATGATTTACATTTTTTTCTCCTTATGGATTAACATATGCTCATTAAAAGCAAAATAAATGCAAATCTAAAGAAAAGGATGATATGAAGAAAAGTATATTCTGAAAAAAACACTTTCTGAATAATTCTAATATTTTATTTAATTTTGACACTATGTATTGTGAGTACATTTGTGAATATATGGTGTGTGCAATTAAGAATATATGTTTAGTAGACAAGTAGTTGAATAAATAGCTAGGAATTCATTTAAGAAAACCAATAAGTTTCCACTGAAAAAGAAACATAGGGTCAGGCCCTGGTGGCCTAGGATAAGTCCATGGCCTCTGGTCAGGCATGGTCCACATACATCACAAAGACCCAGGTTTATGACCTGGGGTGGTGGGGAACAACAAAGATGTACAATTAAAATAAAATAAAATACTTCTTCCCCTCTCTTCCTGTCTGTCTATTTTTATTCCAGACATCACTTTTCCTTAAAAATAAAATTAAAAGTAGGAAATCTATGTTGATACATAAATTTTAGTGTTACAAACCTACTTTGATAAAAAGGTCTTTATCTAGTAAATTTATTCATAATTTTGATAAGAATAAATGATGATAGTTTAATAGGAATAGAGTTAGTTTGATCAGAAGGTGCACAGTCCACAGCAGAGGGAGATGGGAAAGACTTGAGGGAGTGTAGCGTAGTACAGAAAGCATTGTGTCTAACTTTGTAATAAATAAGATGAGTGGGGATATTCTTTAAAGATATATTTAGTGTTTATTATTGATATCTGCAAATATACCATTAGGTAATATTAACAAAGTTTATACATATATATATCATATTGAGATATGGATTTATAAATGGCTAGATATTTGCTACATGCATTTACAGAATAAAGATGCATCTTTAAATTTACGGTTGTGTATTTAACTAATTTAAAAAATTGAAAATATATTCAAGTACAATTTTTATGATTTTTCCACCTGACATCATAGTAACTGGGCTTGATGCATAGGCATATAGCCTTGAAACATGTGAGTATCTAATATAAATATGTGTTATATGAGACATTGAATATTTTACTTCTCTAAGGTGTTTACAGTTTTTGAATTTGAGTTAAACTAAAAACTATGTAAATATAAAACATTAATTAGAAATGAAGATAATTAAAAATGATAGTTTAACTTTACAATACAGCTAAATCCCTGTATAGATAAAACTGTTAAACTTTTAAATACCTTAAAAATTAAAATGCAATTCGTATTTTGAGTAATATTCTTCCAAAGCAGAATTTAAATTTCCACAGTAAAGAAATTATCATGTGTTCATAATGAGTGATGACTGAAGTTATCTTGTAGACAAAGAGCACATAGAATTGTAGATTAGTTGATATTTTAGAATAGTTTATAACGTACTTAAGTTACGTTGACATGATAACGAGAGAAACACTTAATTGAAAAATGTTTCATCAGCTATATTAATTAGACTCTAAAGTTAGATAAAAATTGATGGACATAATGTATTTTCATTTAATTGTGTTGATGTGAAAATATTCCTTTGTTAATAATTAAAACCAGCTTTGTTTCTTATAAATGGAAGAACCATCCTTCATTAATGTATTCATTAATTTGTACATTTGTTCATCGAACAGAGATCTGGAGTGGGGAGACATGCCAGAATGCTCTGTGAAATTCATCACTCCTTTAAGACATTAGGAGCAAAGAGAAGAAATAGCACTTCCTATGAGAAATGAAGTGAGGATTTAATGAATGTCAAATGTATGAATGTAGAGTACTTGTCATCAAGCAACATAGAAATCAATTCATAGGTCTACCATTTAGCACCTTGTAAATATTGCAGGATTTTCCACCAATCTGTTATCTAATTTTTTCAATTATATAATGAAAATAATGATCCCATTGTAGTTTTGTTACAAGATTAAATGATTATATGTTTTTGAATCAAGTCTCTATACCTTGGTGATGTGCACAATAAATAGGACATATGTTAATTATTAATGGCTATGATTTATGAAATATGTAAATAATAATGTTCTTCAATAGTAAGATAGTTTTTTTTTCATTAATGCTGTTCTAAGACAGTAACTTTAAAAAACTGAAGTGTCATTGGATTTTAGCATCAAAAAGTTTTCAGATCTGCATCGGTATAAATCATTACCTGTTTATAATATATTTATTCACCACTACAAGTCCACTTCTGTCCATCACTAAATAATTGGCCTCTTTGCCAAGTTTTCCTCTCTCTTCTTCCAACCCTTTTGATAACCACAAATTTGGTCTTATAGTCTATAAATGTTTGCTTTACTTAGTTCATTGGTAGGGTCCTTTTTGTATCACATATAAGCAAAATCATACAATGTTTATACTTCTAATTCTGACTTATTTTACTAAGCATACCTCCTAAGTCCATCTATTTTATTGCAAATGGCAGAATTTCACCTTATTTATGGATGAATGCAATTCATTGTGTATATATACCACAAATTCATTATCCAGTGATCCATTTATGGTACATGAGTTGGTTTGGTTCCAACATTAGGCTATTATAAATTTTTGTAAATAACAAGCAATGGAAAAATGGGATGATTTGGTATTGCTATATTTTTTTGAGGAATGCCATACTGCTAATCACAATAGCTGCACCAATTAATATTCCAAAAAGCAGTGTATACATGTTTTTTTATCTCTACATCCTCTTCAACCATCTTCTTATCTTTTGAATAATCATTTTCAAAGATGTGGGGTCTTATCTCATTGATTATTGGATTTACATTTCCTTAATACAAGTAGTGATGAACAGCTTTTCATGTATCTCTTGGTCATCTGTATGTCTTCTTTGGTAAAGTGTCTATGATATTATCGGGCTGTTTCTATTTTTGTTTGGAGTTTTATGAGTTCTTATATATTATGGATAATAACCCTTGTCTGATGCATAATTTACAAATATATTCAACCATTCATTAAGGTGCTTTTTCATTTTTGACTGTTTTCTTTCGATGCATAATTTTTTTTTTGATGTAGACCTTTTTTTCATATTGCTTTTGTTTCCATTGTCGTTGGAGGCAAATCCCTAAAACATCTCTAAAACCAATATCAAGGATCAGATTGCCTATGTTGTCTTCTATGTATTTAATATTTTCACTTTTTACATTCAAGTCATTAATCTTTTTTTTCAGTTTTAATTCCATTGTGAGTTACTCATCTATATGGGCTAGAGAGTGGTCCAGTGTCATTCTTTTGCTTATGACTGTTCATTTTACTCAAAATAATTTTTTTAAAGGAAAAGTATAGATGGGAATGAAGGCAGGCAGGCAGGAAGAGAGAAAGGAAGAAGCACCTATTTTTATTTTATTTAGTTGTTCATTTTGGTGTGTTCCCTGAAGCCTGGGTCTTGAATCAGGGTCCTTGGAATGTAAGTGAACTGTGCTGCATTGAACCAAACCACTAGGCCCCCAGGGCATACCTCGACAATTTATTAAACTTATAATTATTTAGATCTTTCACCTCCTTTGTCATATTTATTTCTGGTTAATGCCTTTTTATGTGACTGTGAATTAAATTGTTTTATTGAACTATCTCTTTAATAGTCTTATTTGCATATAGAAATACAATAGATTCGTAATATTAATTCTACAGATTATTTTACTGTTCTATTATTTTTAAATATATTTTAATTCATTCTTTGAGATTATGCATATTATATCACCTACAAAGAATGATGGTTTTATTTCTTTACAATTTGAAAAAGTTCTTTTCCTGCCTAATTGTTCTGAGTAAGACTTCCAATACTATGTTGGACAAATAATAGTGAAAGTGGACATCCATTCCTCATTGCTGATCTTTGAGAAAAAGATTTCTGCTTTTTTATCATGAAATGTGTTGCCTATAGGTTTATCATATATTATCTTTATTATGTTGAGGTACATTTCTTCTATATCCACCTGATTAGGGTTTTTTTAATCATAAACGGATATTAAATTGTGTCAAATGATTCTTCTACATCTGTTGAGATGATCACATGATCTTTCTGTTTCTTTATGTTGATGTGGTCCATCACATTTTTTCACATGTGTGTTTTTAGTGCAATTGGAATAAATGTAATTTGGTTATGGTACATGATTCTTTTTACATATTTTAATGGAGTTTTCTAGTGTTTTAAGGATTTTTGCTTCTATAATCATTAAAGATATTGGTCTAGAATTCTGTCTTTTTGTGATGTCTCAGTTTGTAGAATCAGGATAATGTTGACTTCATAAATGTGTTTGGAAGTTTCTCTCCTTTTCAATGTTATGGAAGAGATTGAAAAGTATATTTATTAATTCTTCACTGAAACTCGGTATAATTCATTAATGAAATTATCAAGTACTTGAGTTTTTTATTACTATTCCAATTTCCTTACTTGTGATGGTCTGTTAAAATTTTCTATTTTTATGTATGCTCACATATATACTTGCTTTCAAAAATATGTACTAAGAGAGACCAAGATGACATCTACAGAAAGCGTGCACTGAGATGCTGAACAGAAAAAAATGTTTTGTAGAGATAACACCAAAAAAGAGATTTTCCAGCTTTGGCATCAGCCAAAACAACTCAAAGAACAGAAAGTCAAACAACCCACCCTACAGGTAGGTTAAAGGCATGGGGATTCAACAGAGACTTCAGAGGCAAAGGGGAGCTCACAGGAAGGGTCATTTGGGGGGTACCTGCGTAGTCTATGTCTTACCCTGCCAGTGCCTAGCTGGAGCTGCGTGGGACATTGTAAAGAGAATGCAGAGCAGCCACTCTAACCTCCAGGATCCACCCTGGGTTTGCAGAAGCAGTGATCTCGTTGTCTCCTTGCTCTTCTCTAGTGGAAACTGCCTAAGCCACCCCATTAATTTCTAATTGTGTGAAATCAGTCAAAGCCAGAGTGGCAAATCTGGATCAAACTGAGTAGGGGAGGTGTTTCTGTGATTGCTGCTAATGGGCTCTTTTTCTTGGTTAGAAAAAGTCCTGGAGAAAATTGGAGGTAGAAGGAACAGGAGCATACAGGTGCTGCACATTTCCAACTACACACCCTGGGACTCAGGCCCCCTGGGAAGTGGAATGCAGTGGCTAAGATCCTGGAAGGCAGCCTATGGAAAATACTTGATTCTCATGATTTGATGAACATAAGGGACCAGAGCACAGACAATAGGTTCAAGTTACTAAAGCAACAACCAGCAGAGTTCTACCAGCAAAGTAAGCTTACCCTCCTGTCTCATCAGGCTGCAGAAGTTACATGCTCCCAGATGACCACCACACCCACATCCCGCACCCATCCCTCACCCAGCAGCCACCTTTGCTCTCTGACACAGCAAAACGCTCTATGGAAGACTGTAAGCATCAAAAATATAAAACAAAACAAAAATAGAGCGTCCACTGGCAGAAATAAAAAAGAACAACTAAAACAAAAAACCCAGCAGCACATCAACAAGATTCCAAATCATTTAATTAAAAAAAATAAATAAATAACACAACACACACTGAAACCTCAAGAAATGTAATCACAAAAAATGACAACTCACCAGAAAGTAACTTAGAAAACACAGAAGAATGGTTCTAACAGATAAAGAATTCAAGTCTGCAATCATTAAGAAATTTAGAGAATTAAAAGAAAATTCAGATAAACAAAGCAAAGAGTTTAGACAAATAATTAAGCAGCAAAAGGCTGAATTTGAAACTGCAGAAAAAACAGAAACACAGGATTTAAAAGAGATAATTAATGAAACTAAGAATAATATAGAATGGTATGGAGTTAGAATAATCTAAATGGAGGAAATATAGAGGATAATAATGCAGAAAGGAGCCAAGAAGAAGAAAGAGAAATAAATGCCCCCCCCCAAAAAAAATGAAGAAACACTTAGAACTATCTGACACCATCAGGAAAGCCACATTAGAATATTGGGTATCCCAGAAGGCAAAGAGAAAAAGAAGGGAACAGAGAGCAAATTCAAGGAAATAATTGCTGAAAACGTCCCAAACCTAGAACAAGTGTTGAACATACAGATCAATGAAGCAAACAAAACAACCAATTATATAAATCCTAAAAAACAAGCTATACCAAGACACATAATTGTGAAACTATCAAAAATACAGTATAAAGAAAGAATTCTAAAGGTAGCCAGGGAAAGAAGCAGATAACATAAAGGTACTCCTATCAGACTAATCTCAGACTTCTCAGTAGAAACTCTACAGGCTAGAAGATATTGGAAAGATGTCTTCAAAATATTTCGGGATAAAAAATGCCAGCCAAGAATATTATACCCTGCAAAACTCTCTTACAAATGTGAGGGAGAAATTAAGGTTTTTCCCAACAAGTAAAAGCTAAGAGAGTTGGCAACCATAAGACTTCCTCTATAAGAAATGTTGAAAGAACCTCTACTAGCTAAAAAAAGAAAACAATACAAACATATAAACAAAGTAACAAATAGATCAACCTAACCAGAAAACAAAAATCAAAATGACAGTAGGAAGTTCTCAAATGTCAATAATTAATGTAAATGTAAATGGATTGCACTCACCAATCAAAAGGCACAGAGTGGGTAAATGGATTAAGAAGCATAATCCAACTATATGTTTTCTACGAGAAACTCATCTTAGATCAAGAAACAAGTAAAGGCTTAAAGTGAATGGATGGAAAACAGTGCTCCAAGCTAATGTCATATCCAAAAGAGCAGAAACAACTATACTCATATCAGATAAAGCAGTCTTTCAATCAAAGAGAATTAAAAAAGATAAAGATGGACATTTTATAATGATAAAGGGATCAACACAACAAACAGACAACACTTATTAACATTTATGCACTCAATAAAGGAGCACCCGAATATATCAAGCAAATATTAACAGATCTAAATATAAATATTGACAGCAACACAATAATAGTAGGGGACTACAATACGCCTCCTTCAGGAAAAGACGGATAATCTAGAAAGAGAATCAACAAACAAGATCTTTAAACGACAAAATAGAAGAACTGGACCTAATAGACATATAGAGTATTTCACTAAATCACTATAGACTACACATTCCCAAGTTTCCATGAACATTCTCAAAGATAGATCATATGTTGAGAGGCAAAACAAGTCTCAATAAATGTTCAGAGTTTGAAATCCTATCTAGCATCTTTTCAGATCACAATGGCATCAAACTGGAGATCAACCTAAAGGAGAAAGAGAGGAAAAACATAAAAGAGTGGAGAATAAACAACATATTGTTGAGTAACCAGTGGGTAAAAGAGTAAATTAAGGAAGAAATTTAAAAAAAATCTGGAATCAAATGAAAATGAAGACACGACATGTCAGAATCTATGGGATAGAGCAAAAGCAGTAGGTAGAGGAAGATTTATAGCAATACAATCCTTCCTCAGAAAACAATAACAATCACAAATATAAAAAACCTAAACCATCACCTAAAGAAAAAGAAAAGAAGAAAAACAGAAGCCTAAATCCAATAGAAGGAAGGAAACAATAAACATTATGGCAGAAATCAATGAAATAGAAATTAGAAAGACTATTCAAAAAGTCAATGAAACCAAAAGTTGATTTTTTTAAAAGAATAAACAAAGTAAACAGATCAGACTCACAGAAAAAGAGGAGAGAGGAAAAAAATAGAATCAGAAATAAAAAAGGAATTATCACAACAGATACAACAGAAATACAGAGGACACTAAGAGAATACTATGTACTACTTGGCAACAAACAGAATAACCAAGAAGAAATGGACACATCTTTGGAAATGTACACTATCCCAAAAGCAAACTGAGAAGAAAAGAAACCATGAACAGATCAGTTACAGGCAAGGAAATTAAAACAGTGATAAAAAAGTCTTCCCAAAAGCAAAAGACCTGGACCAGGCGGTTTCACCAGTGAATTCAGCAAAGCATTCGAAGAAGCATTAATTCCAATATTTCTTAAACTGCCCCAGAAAATAGAAGATGAAAAACTTCCAAACACTTTCTGTGATGTCAATATTATTCTGATTCCAAAACCAGTTAAAGATTGCACCGAAAAAGAAAACCACAGATTGATATCCTTAATGAATGTTAATATAAAAATTCTCAACAAAATACTAGCCAACTGAATTCAACAACACATAAATGAATGATGCACCATTATCAAGTGGAATTTATCAATAAATGTGACAAACTTTATCAATAAAAGGAACAAAAACTACATGATCATCTCAATAGATGCAGAAAAAGCATTTGACAGATTCAACACCTTTTATTGTAAAAATCCTCCAAAAATAGTTATAGAATGAATGTACTTCAACATAATTAAGGCTATATATGACAAGCCCACACCCAAAATTGTACTCAACGGAGAAAAACTGAAAGCTTTTCCTCTACGATCAAGTAAAAAGCTAGTAGAAATAATAAACAAGTATATTAAAGTGGCAGGATACAAAATTAATATTAAAAAAACTATTGCCTTTCTGAATGCCAATAATGAAAATACAGAAAGAGAAGTGAACAATACTATCTACAATTGCACCAGAAAAAATGAAATATCTTGAAATAAACCTAACAAAGCAGTGAAGGAACTATGCTATGACAACTATAGGACATTGCTAAAAGAAATAGAAGATGACACAAAGAAATGGAAAGATATTCTATGCTCATGGATCAGAAGAATCAACATAATCAAAATGGCCATACTGCCCAAGGCAATATACAAATTCAATACTATCCCCATCAAAATTCCAAAGACATTCTTCACAGGCATAGAACACAAAATAATGAAATTTATTTGGAAAAAGCAAACAGCCCAAGATAGTAAAAACAATCTTCAGGAATAAACAAAAAATAAAAAAACAAACAATGGTGAAATCACACTCCCTGACATCAAACTCTACAAGGCAATAATAATTAAAGCAGCATGGTACTGGTATAAAAATAAAAAGATAAATCAATGGAACAGAATTGAAAGTCCAGGAAGAAAAATCCACATATATATGGACACATAATTTTTGACAAAGGATTCAAAAACTTGCAATGGGCCAAGGACAGCCTCTTTAATAAATGGTGCTGGGAGAACTGGACACTAAATGCAAAAGTTTGAAACTAGACCATTACCCAACACCATACACATAGATTAACTCAAAATAGATTAAAAGCCTGGACATAAGGCTAGAACACATCAAACCCACAGAAGAGAATGGAAGCAAATCATTATTAGACATAAACTTAAGAGATAAAAGAGATATCTTTGGCAGCTCAACTCCTATCAAAAGGCAAATAAAATTTATAAAAACAAATGGGATTGCATAAAACTGAGACGTTTCTACTCAGCAGAAGAAACTTGCATATAAATGAAAAGGCATCCAAGTGAATGGGAAAGGATATTTGCCTCTCATGCCTCAGATAAGGCGTTAATATCTTAGATATACAAAGAACTCATAAAACTGGACAGCAAAAATATAATCAATCCAATTCAAAAATGAGCTGATGATCTTAACAGACACTTCTCCAAGGAAGACATACAAATGGCCAACAGGTTCATTAAAAGATATTTTACTTCTCTTGTCATCAGGTTAATGTAAATCAAAACAACAATGAGATCACCTCATGATGGTAAAAATGACTATTATCCAAAAAATGGAAATAATAAGTGCAGGAGAGGATGTGGAGAAAAGTGAACTCTAATTCACTGTTGGTGGGGATGTAAAGTGATGAAACCATTATGGAAAGTAGTATGGAGAATTCACAAAAAATTGAGAATTGAAATTCTATATGATCCAGTTACTCCCCTGCCAGGCATTTACCCTAAAGACACAAAAACACGTATCCAAATAGATACATACACCTCCATAGTCATTGCAGCACAATTCACAATAGCTAAGAGCTGGAAACTATCTAAATGCCCATCAACAGAGGAGTGGATAAGGACGACGTATACTATGCAGCCATCAAAAAGGGAGAGATCCTGCCATTTGCAACAACACAGATGGACTTGGAGAGAATTATGCTTAGCAAGACAAGCCAGAAGGAGGATAGACATTGTATGATAGCACTCATATGATGTATAAAGAGAAAACAAATGAACATCATAAAAAACACTAAAAGTGGGGGAAAAAAGAGAGAAAGAGACAGAGAGAAAGAGAACTACTCCAAATAACTATGAATTCTTAGTTATGAAAGACAAAAAGGCAAATCAGGGGGTACCAAAGTGATGGGGGAGGGGTGGGTGAAACGTGATTAAGGGAAACATCTGTAAACAAAGGGAGTAAAAAAAAGGTGGGGGAATATTAGTAAGCTTAATATGCCATATATAAATACAAAAAACTATTGCGTATACCCCAAAGAAAGTTATTTTCAAAATGCAATATCCCTTCAATAATAACAAATATTAAAATTTAAAAAATATGTATTTAAACAAAAAATATAATTAGGGGACTCTTCAAAGCTGTCACTAATATTTATTGAGAATCAGACTTACTATAACATGGAGCCTTGAAATTTTTTTTATGAACTACATTTTGTTAGAAGAGAATCGGTTGAGTCTCACAGAAGAGCAGATTTATGTCAATATGCTGTAATTGCAGAATAAATTGATTTTGTCCTAGGTATTTTAACTAACGTTTATACTATTGTTAAAAAATCTGTATGATTTAGTCTGAGTATGTCTTATGTTTCTAAAAATGTGTGTAAATTTATCCTGGGTTGTAAATCAGTTGCACTGTAAAAATTCTTATGATTCTCTGTATTTCTATAGTATCAGTTGTAACTTTCATAACTGATTTTATTAATTCGACTTTTCTTTCTCTTCTTTGTAAGTGTATGTTTTCTCTTTCTGTTTTTGTTTATCTTCTCAAAGACCAAGTTTAGTTTTCATTGATTTTAAGGATTACATCTTTAATCCATATTTTTTCAATTCTGCTCTAATTTTCATGATTTCTTTATACTGAATTTTAAGACTAATCTTTTTTCTATTTGTTTCTAGTTTCATTATTTGCAGGTTTAGTTTTTTATTTGTGATTTTTTGGTTTTTTAAAGTAGGAATTTATTGCTATAAACTTTTCTCTCATTTGCACTTTCACTGCATCTCATAGATATGGTAAGGGTTGTGTCTTAATTTTTATTTCTCTCTAAGTGTTTTTCTTTCTCCTTTGATTCTTTCATTGACCTATGATCCTTCAATGATATAATGTCTAGTCTCCATGTATTTGTGGTTTCCCACTATTTCATTTCTAGTTTCATATTTGTGATCCAAAAATATGCTTGATATGATTTTAATCTCTTTAAATTTAACCAGTTTTTGTCTCCTCAAATATGATCCACCCTTTAGAATGTTTTATATGCAATTCGAAAGAAAAAAAAATTGGGGGGGGGCGGAATGCTCTGTAAATATGTTTTAACTTCATCACATCAAATTCATCATTTAAATTCATTGTTTCTTGTTGATATTCTGTAAATGATATGTTCATTAGTGAAGGTGAGATGCTGAAATTCCCTACTTTCATTATGTTGTTGTCAATGACTATCTTTATGTTGATTAGTATTTGCATTATACATGTTGGTAGAATGTGTATTTGTAAGTGCTATGTATTTCTGATCTATGTATCCCTTTATCATTATATAATCTCTATGTTTCTAATTACCTTGTTTTGCTAAAAATCTTTAACTGATAAAATTGTTTCCAGTATTTTGTATTTTTTAATTGTCTTTGACTACTATTTTCCATTACTTCGTCTATTTATCTTTACAACTTAATACTGTTTCCTGGAGGGAGCATACAGTGGTATTCTATTTTTTAATTCAGCTAACCACTCTGTGCCTATTTATTGGGAAGTTTAGTCAATTTACATCTAGGGTGATTATTGATGTAGAATTTGCTGCTACTGTTTCAACTTTTTTATATTTATTGCTGTTTTTTTGTGAAGATTTTCTTTTCAATTTAGATAGAATTCCTTTCAATGTTTCTTGTGTTGTCTAGTTGTAGTGAACGCCCTCAGCTTTTAACTGGAAAGCTATTATTTTCCTCCATATACGAAAGAAAATTTTGTGGGATAAAGTATCCTTGGGTGGCACTTTTTATCTATGAATATGTCATTCTATACTCTCATGGTCTGTAGAGTTTCTACTAAGAAGTCTGATATTTTTATGCGACTACCTGCATATATTTGCTTTTTTAAAATCCTAACCGCCTTTAATATTCTTTATTTATCTTGGACTCTTAGTCATTTCACTAATATGTGTCTTGTTGTAGGTCTCTCCACATTTAGATAACTTGGTATTAGCATATTGTATTAACATATTCAATTTAATATTCAGTTTACTTGCCATATTTTGGGAATAATTTCAGGTATTTTTGTGAATAAGCTTTCTGTTTCCTTCCCTCTTCCACTTTCTGAGATTACCATTATCTTATTTTATTACTTACTAAATGGAGTCAGAGAGATTTCATTGTGTTCCATTATTTTTATCTTTCATTTTCTGTTTAATTCAATTGAACAAATATTGCATAACAAGATTATAAATGTTTAAGGTGCACATCACTGTGAATCCACATACATATATACACATCTATATAATAAATTAAGTTCATCACCACCATTTCAGTGCTTTCTTCACTATAAAATTGATGCCTTATACCCAGTCTTTCCATCCATATTCCCTTGCTCTTTCTTCAACCACCAATTTGTTTTTATTGACTAAAAGTCTATTTTTGTTTGGGATGGTTTATTGTTTTCTTGGTTTTTCTATAGGCCACATATGACTGGTGTCATATGGTATCTGTCTTTCTCCTGCTGGTTTATCTCACTAAGCATAATTCCATCTAGTTCTATCCACGTTGTTGTAAATGGTAGGATTTCATCATTTTAGATAGCTGAGTACCTGAGCAGTAGCCATTATTTGTATTTAGCTTTATACTTATTTGTGCACTCATCTGTCAATCTACATATGTTATTTTCAACTTTTGACTATTACAAACAGCACCGCAATGAACATGGATATACACACATCTCTGAATTATTGTTGTGTTTTTAGGATAAATACCGAGAAGTGAAATAACTGAATCATATGGGATTTTAATTCTCAATTTTTTTGAGGAAACTTAATGCTGCTTAAAGCAATGGTTGCCCATTTTATACTCCTATTAACGGTGTATAGAAGTTCTTTATTCTATGAATATACACCAACACTTGTACAGAATTTTGGAAAACAGATATTCTCACGGTTATGAAAAAATACAATATTTTGTTTTGATTTAAATTTCCCAATAACAAGAGATGTGGAGCATATTTTCATATTCTGTGGCCATCTGTTGTGGAGATTTACTACTTTTTTTGAGAAATGCCTATTAAAAATATGTCCCATATTAAGTGTATTATTTGTGTTTCTGTCGTTTGTTTTATGTGTTATTATATATTAAATATATTAAAAGTTTTTGGATGTTTAATGTACAATTATATATTTCCATTAAGTAGGATGTCTTTTTAATTTGAATAAATGTACATTTGTTGTGCAAAGTCTTTTAGATTGATTTATTTATGTTCGATTTTATTTCCCTTGAAATTGGATTTGTGTTCCCAAAGGCATTTCAGGTCAATGTCAAAGAGTGTTTCTCTTGTATTATCTTCTAAATTTTGTAGTTTCAACCTTAAGTATATTTTGAATTTTTTTGTTTGTTTATGGCATTAGGTAATGATCTAGTTTCAAGCTTATGCATGTGTGCATATGGCTGTCCAGTTTTCCAAACACTATTTACGAGACTATCCTTGTCCCTTTATATAGCTTTAGCTCTTTTTTCATAAACTAATTCAATGAATATTTGCGGGTTTATTTCTGGATTCTCAATTCTATTCCATTGAACTGTGTGTCTGTTTGATTTTGCTTCAAATATGCTGATTCTATTTTTATTGTTTTTTTAATATAGCTTGAAGTCAGGGAATTTGGCATTTTTGTTCTTTTCTTCCAGAATTTTTTTCTATTTAGTGTATCCTATATTTCCAAATAAATGTCATGATTATTGTTGCTTCTATTAATAATGCCTTTGAGATTTTTATATATTGCATTAAATATTTATATTGCTTTAGGTAATATGACCATTTTAGCAATACTAATCATTCCCACTCATGAGCATGCAATAACTTTTCATTTATTTGTGTCTTTTATATCTATGAACAATGTTTTGTAGTTTTCAGAGTATAAGACATTCACTTCTTTGGTTGAGTTTATTCCAAAATATTTAATTCTCTTTGATGTAGTTTATTTTTCAAAATAGAAATACAGACTTTATTAAATGCTGCTCAATCTAATGAAGTTCTTTCACTACAAAACTTTCTACACAACTGCAAGTTAAGAGATTGGAGTGATATTCTGACAAAATATGTGAGAAATACTTGACGAAGTAAGCACATACAAGACCTCTCTAGTCAACTTTCTATAACTCTAAAGAAGCCAAAGGCAGTTTCATTAACAAATCCAGGTATTGACAGCCAGCAACTGCTCCCCAACTGTGACTCAGGGTCTCTGTCCTTGAGTAGCAGGCACTGGAGAAGGGAAGTTTGGAGGACTGGGAAAGCCCTGATTTCATCCTGCAGAAGAAAATGAAAGGACTGAGAGTCAGGCTGAGTGTCCTGTCCTGTTCCACCTCCAATCACCTGTGCTGCTCATCTGGGAGTCACAGATGATGGGGTTCATGAAAAAATCTGGAGAATTTTGGTGTACTTTCTCTGCTTTTACTTCTACTTTGTTCTTTTAAAAGCCCATAGATTTCAGGTTTTTGCTCAAAATTCATATTACAGTAATATTTCTAATGAGGAAGGACTTAGAGCAGGTAACCCCCTCCCCCATCATACTTTTGGTGGAGACTGATGGGAAAGATAGAGATTTATCCCTTAGTTTTCTTAGGAAATAATTATTATTCTTAGGGTGTAACTAACATTTGCAGCAACGAAGAAAGCACGTTATAAAAGGGAAAATATGCAGAGCAGATAACCGTATCCATGTACAACACAATCAAAAAATAATCCAAATAGTAATTCTTACCATTCCCATAATTATCTCACTCAGATGAAAAAAATGTTCTGTGAAACTAAGGAAGTGACATAAATTAATGATTAGACAAAGTTTATGATATACTATGGCTATGGTATAATACAGTAATATGTTTAGTCCATATATTTTTTATTTGCCAGTGTTGAACCCTTATCATATCCCTGGAATAAATCCCTTTTGGTCATAATGTTTACATTTTCAATGAGCTGTTATGCGTGATTTTGCCAATATTTTGTTGATTTTTTTCATTTATATTCATCAGCAATATTGGTTTACAGCTTTATTTCTTGGTTTTGTCTTTGTTTTTGATATCAGGGCAATGTTAAGTATGAGAATATATTTGGGTATTTTTTCTCCTCTTTGGTTTTGTGGAAGAGTTTAAGCAGGATATGAGCATTAGCTCTATTTTTAGTGTTCTTTAGAATTCACTAGTGAATGCATCTTGTCCAGGTCTCTTGTTTTTGGTAGACATGATTAACACTTCAATTCTTGTGTTTGTGGTTGGTCTGCTCAAGCTATCTATGTCTTATTCATTCAGTTTGGAGAGGGTATAGAATTCTAGAAATATGTCCATTTCTTTATAATTGTTGAATTTTTTGGCATATGATTCATAAGTGTGTCATAATGCTTTGTATATCTGTATTTTCCTTTGCAATTTCACCTCTTTCATTTCTGAGTCTTTTTAACTTAGGTTTTATCTTATTTTTTGTGATTCTAGCTAAGTATCTATTAATTATTTTCTTTTCATCCTAGTTGTTTTGATATATTTTCCATAGTCTATGTTTGTCTTTAGACTCCTATGAGTTTCTTGGAGGCACAATATAAGATGGATTCTGATCTTTGATCCATTTATCCACTTTCTATCTTTTGATAAGTGAGTTCAGTTTATTCACATTCAGGGTGATAATTGGTATATAGCACTTTATTACTATCATTTGAACCTTTATTTTCTGTCTATTGCTTCTTTTCTCATTTCTTTTTATGTTTTTTTCTCTAGGTGGTTTTTGGTGTTGATTCTCTCGGTTTCATCTTTTCACATATATATGTATATGTATACATATATACATGTATATATTGGAATTGCTGGCTAACTTGTGGGTTTTCTCTTAATTTATCACTCTGCAATTGACTTTTGCAAGCTGCTGCCATATCATACTCCATTGTCTGCAAAGATTCCCTGTTTATCTTTCACCTTTAATGTTTTGGTTTGTTGTTGTATTACTGTTAGTTCTATATTTGCTTTTGATTTTATTTAATACATCACCATTCTCAGAGTTGGTGAATCTTTGTTTCCATATTCACTGCTGTAGAATGCCTTCCTTTATTTCCTGAATGGAAGACTTGGTGATGAATTAACTTTTGTTTATCTTTGAAGGTCTTTGATTCTCTATTATATTTGAATGAAAATATTTCAGGGTAGAGTATTCTTTATAGGTAGTTTTTTGTCTGTTAGCAGTTTGAATATATCATTCCACTCTCTCCTGGTCTGTAGACTCTCTGCTGAGAAGTCTTTTGATAGCCTCATGGATGAACATTTTAAGTTATGTTTCTCTTTCCTCTAGCAGTATTCAGTAGTTTTTCTTTGTAATTGGCTTTTGTTAGTTTTACTAAATGTCTTGGGAAGTTGGGTGTTCTATTGACTTCTTAGTCCACCATAGTTATTTTTTACTGACAAGTGCATGAAGTTTTCTACTGTAACATCTTTAAGTAAGTTTTTTGCTTGTTTTATCTGTCTCCTCTCCTTCCGAGATGCTTATTATTTTTGTATCTCATATAGCAGCTATCTCATGGTATCTGATATTTATCAAAGGTTTCATTCTTCCTCAATTTTGTTTCTCTCTCCTCTTCCATGAGAGTTGGTCTCTGTGTTCTTGTCTTCAATTTCAGCTGTCAATTATTTTGTGAGTTTAAGTCTGCTTATGGAACTTTCCTTACTTTTTTCAGTTCATTGACTATTTTTCATATGTAATGGTTGTTTTTAGCTTTTTTCTACCTTAAATCTCTGTTGAAATTGCTATTTGATTTGCCACTTCTTTTTTGTGGTCTTGAATTTGAGTACTGAATTCTATATCCTGTACATCATTCAAGTAGATGTTATTGAACTTTTATTACTGTCACTGAGTCACTGAATGTTGCTATCTGTTAGGTTGTCACTAGCTTTTTTTCTCTGGGTAGTCCCTGTCAGTTTCCTCTCTTTGAGTAATTAATGATCTGTTTCATAGCGGTTTGAATTCAAGCATGACTTCTCTGCCCTGTATCTGGCATTGTTGATTTAATTTTCTCTTTCTAAATCTACTTCATTTACTTCTTAGGTGATGGCTATGGTGGACAGCTGTGGGAAGTGTGGCAATTACGGTCATTATGCCCTACCCTGGTGTAGGATTAGAGGACACAGAAAAGAAATGCTTCTATTTTTATTGCTGGAAGGTGAAGGGTGTCTCTCACTCATCATTGAGCTCTCCAGGTACAGAGGCAGATTCTCCAATTCCTTCTAGGATATTATTTGTGAGGGGCAGTGTCTCTTACTTATCTGTGCTCTCTCTGGGTAAAGGGACAGAGACCACATAAAGTTTTATGTTGGTGGGGGTGGGGCCAACATGCCTCCCTCTTTCTTGCCTTTCAATTAAGGGGAAAGAGGTTGCAGGTAGCTGTAGCACACTCGGCAAAGAGGAATAGAGGCTGTAAGAAGCTTCTTGGTGGTGGTGGACTTAAGGTATTATATTCACCACAGCACTCCAGGTGCTAGGAGGGGGACTGCAAGCAACTTAAGTGCACTACAGGGTGCAAGGCATAAGGACACAAGCAATTCTTGAAGGTGATGCAGAAAGGCTGCCTCCTTCACTGGTACTCTTCATGTGCAGGAAGAAAGACCTCACCCTGGCTCAGTTTGCATTCCAGGACAGGAAGAGATGTTTCAGGCAGCTTCTTGTTGAGAGCAGTCAGTGTGTTTCACTCACAGAAACTCTCCAGGTGCAGAGAGGCCACAGGCATCCTTAGCACACTCTCTGAAGCAGAAGCAGAGGATAC